>CM022758.1:24573702-24586202 GCA_012411365.1 Ameiurus melas | reverse complement strand
TTATTTTTTCTATGAGCGTTCACTGAGTGTCTACGTAACCATAAATAGTTCTCCCTGGAAAAAGTAGTCCAATTTTTATTCTAAATTTGTATTGTAATTATTCAATTATAAGTAAGATTATAGTATGTTATTCCTTTGTTGTTGTTTTTGTTGTTTGTTTGCTAATCCCATTTTTTTGTCTGGAAAAGTAAGAATTGGTAGTAAGCACATTAATATGTATTATGGAAAATGTTTTATGATCATCTAATAACATTAGAATGTATAACATTGTGTTAGTGCCTTGAACAAAAAGCCAGCATGTTGCTGTCAAATGTGTTGGCTATGAGTCTTGGTGTTCTTTCCTTGTATTTGCATGTGAAATATATCATTTTCTCTCAATATGACTGACTAACTCTGCGTTAACTGTGCGTTGCGCTAGCAGGAGCATTATCTGGCAGCTTTGTGCTAGTCTTATGTTTAAAGCTGCAAATCAAATAAAAACAATAATGAGTAGGTTTTTTTTTCTGGTTGTTGAACCTACCTGTTTGTTGCACTACTATAAATAAAAAACTAATATCTCAGACAAGAGCTCTGCTTGTCCCGAGTACCTGGGCTGGTGATTTGTCCACCCTAGAAAGCCTTTTTTTTTTTAACCCACTCAGTATGTATCAGAATTACATATTAAGATAAAGATTGGTTTGAGAAAATGCTTCACTGAATAATATGTGTGTAGTTTATTGCAGATTACAGTAACGACTATGAGAGATACAAATCTCCAGATGCTGGTTATCTTATCTGGTGAAACCCTCTCAGATCATTTAATGCATTGATTTCTATCTCCTGTTTGTTTTACCTTCAATCTTGTCTTGAGGTCATGTGATTTACTTAGCATTATATTTCAGGTTGTTTGTCCTGCTGTGGGGTGAAGCATCTTCCAGGAAGTTTGAGCCTCATGACTGAAGCTGTGCAGTTAAATAATTTCTGTAAACTGTATTCTTCTGCTGCTGCCATCAATGACATTATCAATAATGACAGCTGAGTAGCATTCACTGACAATCAGGCACCTTTCATAGATTAGATGATGCCCTTGAATTATGAGCAGAATTTCTTTTACCTGACTTTCCTTAATTCAAACATGATTAATCATCTCATCAGACCAGTTATATCTCCGTTATATGCTGATTTGTCATGGGAAGGGTTTTAACTGATCAGTGTTTGAATAGCTGGTCAAGTTGGTCATAACATTTTAAGCCTTGCATATCACATGATCACCATGAATTCATTCATTCATCTTCATTAACTGCTTTATTATGTTCAGAGTTGTGGTGGATCCAGAGCATATCCAGGAACACTAGTTGCGATGCAAGATTACACCCCTGATAGGACGCCAGTTCATCACAGACAACCTTGCACACCTAGGGAAAACACACTCTTGTTCACACCTAGTGGAAATTTAGAGTCACCAATTCACTTGCTAGAATGTTTTGGGGAAATCCACTCAGACACTGCGAGAACATGCACGGACACTCCACACAGATAGTAACCTGAACTCAAAATTGAGCTGTGAGACAGCAATGCAACTACCGGCACCACCATTCCACCCTAAGATCATAATTTTTTAGGGAAATTGTGTCAAATGCAGAACAACATGGTTACTGTTTAGTTTAAAGTGTAAAGATATAAAGTTGGGATGAACTATAATATGCCAAGGCTGGCAAATTATAAGTTTGTACAATCTCCACTTTCACAGGAAAGAATCGAAAAGTCTGAGATTCTCTAAATATAACGTGTAATTTGATTCCACTGCAGAGGTGGAAGGTCTGATAGGTTTAATTACAGTGATCTACTCATTATTTTCCTTACAGATTATGGTGTGCGGGCATGTTATTGGAAATGAATTATTTTCCACTACTCTTACAGTGAGAAGATTTCTTTAGGTCTTAGGGATTAGGTTTAGATTTGAGGGAATTATTGTTGGTTGTGGTGTGTTACCAGCTGCTAGATCTGTTAAGACAGACAGGCGTATAGCATCCTCACACAAACACACACAAACACACACACACAGATACACACACACACACACACACACACACACACACACACACACACACACACACACACACACACACACACACACACACACACACAGCAGTTGTGTTGCATGACTCTCTTTCTCCTTTTCTTTCTGCCAGGTGTGTATTTATGGCTCTTTCTCCCTTTGCAGAATAACACAGTGAGTAGAGAAAAAGAAGCACATTTGGAAGATATAGTGCAGCCCTGACAGAAAATCAAACATGAGAAAGTGAGAGACTCAGAGAGAAAAAGAAAGCATCTGCGTACATGAAATGGATGTGTGTGCCTGTCTGGGTGACCTCAACTTTATAGCCCTGCTGATTGTTTGGCCTGTAAATTGTAATGGAGGTCTGGCTTTTGGTATAAACCGGTGCATTTGTGTGTGTACTGTATTGTGCCCTACACTAATATTGGCATCCTTGGGAAATATGAATAAAAGAAGGGTCTGAAGCAGTGTAAACTATTACTGTTATTGTTTAAACAATAGTTTTGATCTTTTGTTCAAAAAATTCACAAAAATACTCTGCCCTCGTGGATATCAAACAATTGCTAAAAAACACAGGTTTATCAAAAATATCTTTGTTAAGTATAGTTGTGCAACAACAATTATTTTGCACTCCTGTGAATGTATATGAGAAAAATATATTTGAAGTATTCTTTGATATTTACACATTTTTTGTATACTTGGGTGACTAGGAACAGGAAATTGTTCAACCATATGATTTATAAGGTAACACTTAGGCCAAATTAGTCATTAGTCATTCATAACAATGGGTTAGACCAAGGATTATAGCTGTGATGTTGTTGAGCTTCATAAAATGAGAAGTGTCTATAAGAAAATAGCACAAGCATTGAAAATGCCCATTTCCACCATCGGGGCAATAATTAAGAAGTTCCAGTCAAATGGAAATGTTAGGATTCGACCTGGAATTTGACGGGTGTTTATACAGGTCAACGCACTGTGAAAAGGATGGTTTGAGTGGCCAGAAATCTCCAACGATCACAGCTGGAGAATTGCAGATGTTAATTGTGTTTTAGGGTCAGAAAGTCTGCAAAACTACAATCCGAAGTCACCTACATCACCACAAGTTGTTTGGAAGGGGTTCAAGAAAAAAGCTTAATCCAAAATCAAAATCAAGCGTCTTCAGTTTGCCAGACACTACTGGAACTTCAAATGGGATCGGGTTCTGTGGTCAAATTAAACCAAAATAGAGCTTTTTGGCAATAAACAAAAGAGAGGTAGCCATATGGAAAAGTACCTCATTCCCACAGTTAAATATGTTGGTGGCTCTTAAATTTTTTGGGGCTGTTTTTCTGCCAGAGGACCTGGACATTTTGTTAGGACACATGGCATCATGGACTCTATCAAATATCAACAGATATTAAATGAAAACCTGACTTCCTCTGCCAGAAAGCTTAAAATGGGCTGTGGATGGATCTTCCAGCAGGACAATGATCCAAAACATACATCAAAACACAAAAGCGGTTTACTGACCACAAAATCAAGGTCCTGCGATCCCAGTCCCCTGACTTGAACCCCATAGAAAACCTGTATGGTGAACTGAAGAGGAGAGTTCACCAGCATGGACCTCAAAATTTGAAGGATCTGGAGAGATTTGTATGGTCTCAGATCCCTTGCCATGTATTCTCCAACCTCATCAGGCTCATAAACGAGTGTTTGGTTTGCAATTGTTTGATATCCATGAGAGCAGAGTATTTTGTGATTTTTTTGAACAAAAATGTAAAGGTTAAACAATAAAGACAATTTTTCACAGCCTTCTTTGCTCAAATTTACCAAGGGTGCCAATATTAGTGGAGAGCACTGTATGCCTTCAAACACTCATCTAATGCACTTTCTCTCTTTCTTGCCCATACAGCACATTATAAATGAGTCTTGCAAGAAGTGGGAGAAGGAGAAAGAAGATAACACATTCTTCAATTTATAACCTCTGTCATTCCTCAAGGACACACTCTCCTACTTACATATATGTACACACACACACACAAACACACACGCACACACACACACACCTTCTTAGCCAGTCAGGTTGCATGGTGAAGTCAAAGCCTGAGTGAGATGAGTGGAGTAGAGGAAAGTGAAGTAGCTGAACCTGCACTGGCCTTATACAATACAGCTCAGCGCTGCAGTGTGAGAGTTATAAGATTGAACTTAGTATCAAGAAGCACTTCAGTTCAGAACTAGTCTATACTTTCTCAGGAAAAGGCTGTTTGACTCATTCTGCAAACAGTCAATCACAAATGATTGTTTTTGTGTGATATATAAGACAAGGTGATTAGGGGCTACAACAAAACAGGTGATGGTCACATGACGATGACAACATGGCGTATGTAGCATGTCTGGATTGTAATCATGCTACACACATATACTGATCAGTACATATGATCGGCTGAGCAGTAAGTAGTGAATCGCATACAATAGGTACTCTCACAGTATGTGATTTCAGACGCAGCCTGCGTGTGTGTGTGTGTGTGTATGTGCATGGTGCTCACATGGTGTATTCCTGTCTTGCGCCCAGTGTTAAAAGGATTGTGCCCAGTGTTCCCACCCTATGATACTTACTAAGAATGATGAAATTAATGATTATCCACATAAAAGTGCAATTGTAAATACTCCCAAGACAGCTCTCAAAAGGATTTGTGGTCACATTAACCACTTTAGGAGGTCCGAGGTGCAGTTTACCCAGATGTTAAGCATAAATTAATTTGTCTTCCCAAGCCACATTTGACAATCTAAACACCTCATGATACATTGCATCAGAGCTGTAATGACTGCCAAAGAAAAAAATAATAATACAAAGCATTTGCTTGAAAAACATTTGCTTGCTTGGTTAAATATAGTTGTTACAAACTATTTTAATGGTGTTCAGTATTCTTATTGCCGGCTTTATGCATCAAAACAGAGTGTTTGAGTGTCTTAGGCTAGTCTATGAGACTAATGATTAAAGCTAAGGATTTGGATATTGCATGACTGTGTATGGTAAATGTAAATGCAGAATAACCGTAGAAACTTTGAATTTTCTTAACTTGAGCATGGATTTTCTATAGGATCCACCATATTAAATAACGGTAAATTGTGCCATACTGTAATAATCAGAAAATTGCAACTGCTATGGTTATGCTGGTTATGTCAAGAGTAGTCTTTTTTTTTTTTAGATATAAAGGTGGTAAACATTACCATTGAATTCAGCTGGAAAAAGGAAGAACTGTCAAAATCACTTTGGTTTGCTCTTACACAGACAAAGCAAAAAAACAAACTCTACATTTATTGTATATGTATGATGTATTTCTAACACACAAACGAGCTCCTCACAATATTATTGCATATCATCTTGAAATATTCTTGTCGTGACTTTTATGCAGACCAGATGAATTATTGAATGGCTGTGTACAACAAACAATGACAGGCTGATACATAATACACAGATGGGGTTTAGTAATGTCCCGAGGCACATGGAGCAGAGAGAGAATACATGCATGCTTTAACAGCTTGAAACCTGGACCTGCATAACCAAGCACTCTTAACAATCTACTTAATCTCTGAAGAACATTTCTGCTGTGGATAAATACTGAGTATTGGCTGGTTTATTTTATTTTATTTTTTCCTGTGAATTAACTCTTTCTGTCTCTGTCTCTCTCTCTATAGGACCTGGGTGGAGTGAGTCCTCCTCAGAGAAACTGGAAGGGAATAGCCATTGCCTTGTTGGTCATTCTGTTGGTCTGTTCGCTCATAACCATGTCGGTCATCCTCCTCACTCCAGGTACACACATACACATACAATAAGCTTCGTATTTACCAGTTGTAGTAATTTGGTAATTGTAAATAATTTAGTAATATTATGAATGACCATATATGATGTGAGCAAATGTGCAACCTAACACTGTTTAAGGTTTTAATCTTATGTTAAAACCACTCAAGGAAGTCATTAGTAAAAGAAGAAAAAGCATTAAGAGAAATTTTGTTACAGACATGTATAATGCATAATGAGTAATCAGAAGTTATACATTACACAGTGGTAGTTCAATGGTTAAGACATTGGCCTATTTAGCTGAAGGTTGTGAGTTCAAACCCTGTCGCTGTTGAGCAAGTCTCTTAACACTCAACTGCTCAGATGTATAAATAAACCAAGTTGCTTTGGATAATAGTGTCTGCCAAATGCCATTAACATAAATGTAATAGATTATCGTTTGGATTTAATTACATGTGGATTAAAAAGTATAGCCTATTAAAATAAAATTAGAATGCATAATTATGCTAAGATATTTGCTAACAAATATTTTGCTCATTAGATTAAAGATGATATTAACCTAATGTAAGTTAATATTAACTCACATACTGGATACACATTGTGGATAAAAATAACCTCCATCCAAAATTTGGAAATTGCAATCCAAAACTGAAATGAAATAATGAAAATGTTTGTATCGTCTAGCTTGAACGTTGAGCTTCCCTGCTTAGTGTTAATTCTTTATGAGTTTGCATTTGTGTTGGGTGTGTGTGTGTGTGTGTGTGTGTGTGTGCATGTTTGACAGCGGACACTCTCGCTGGCAGTGACACTAAACTGACAGTGGAGGATCTGTTTAGTCCTGATTTCTACGTACACGATCCTGAGGCTCACTGGATCAATGGTAAGACAATCTACACAGTAAAGGAACCTTTATGTCCTGAGCAGTCAGGCTTTTCAGACTTTCTTTTATTTCTCTTCAGTACACACATATACAAAAATACACATATACTATATGAAGATCCATTTGAAATGGCACCCTTTGCTTTGTAGTCATGCAAATGTGCACTTGATGGCAGAAAGTGGAAAAATATGGTGTGTTTGCTATGGAATGTGCATGAGTGTAAAAACCCTTGGTACACACAGTCATTGCTTAAATGTTGCTAAAATTCCAACAGGACTCTTCTCTAGGCAAGTGGTAGTTCAGTGGTTAGTATGTTAGACTTGTGATTGGAAGGTCATGAGTTCAAATACCGGCAACACCATTGAGAAAGGCCCTCTCAATTGCTCAGTTGTAAAGCAAATGAGATAATTATAATTCGCTCTGGATAAGTGCACCTGCCAAATTCCACAAATGCTTGTGTGATGATCAATAAACCATTTGTAAATTTCCCGTTAAAGGTAAATGAAGTTCTAAGACATTTCATCAGACTGCACTGACAAATGCAAAGAATAAATCATGATGAAATCAGCTGTGTATAATCTTCACATCTGTATCAAACAACGCAGGCTATAGATAAGTGAGGAATAGACAAACTTTCCTTCCTCTTATACCACAACACTTTGCCAGTGAACGTCCATGAAACAAGTTAGCTCTTGTTATCACTTATGTTATAGCAACTATAAACGCCTCTACAGCCTATTGAAGTTAATAAGCTTTTTACAGAGAATCTGCAAAGTTCAAAGCACTCCATCTTTTTTTCAATCTTCACAAAAACTTTATCTCAAACTGTTAAAAAGCAAGGACACCTGTTAAATAAACCTCTCCTTATTCATGATTATACCATGTTAATGATTATACATTTTGCATTGTTAAATATCACCACAGTTGCGTATTAACCATAGATTATGAGGAGTGTGCACCATACAAGTCCCTGTGAATGAATTATTACTATAGAATTGATAACGTATTAGAACAAGCCCATTAATATAAAATTCTGATTAGACTTGTATCCAGAACTTCTGACAGAGCTTCTGTTTGAGAAAATTTATCAATTCCTTCTGACCAGTCAGTATAGAGACTTCAACAACTATGTGGTATAAAATTGTTCTCAGTTTAATTAGACACATTTTGCAAGCTTTTCGTTTTCATAAGTTGCAATCTTAATGCTCAATTAAATGTTACATTCATGAAAAAGACACCTTTGAGTGTTTTTCTCTTTATCAATATTGCATGTTGTTCCCTGCTCTCAAATATCCATCTGCCATGATTTCAGCCAGTGTCACATGGGGATTTAGGAGAGAGATGCTGATGAGACCTCTATTGATGTTGGCTTTGCTGAAGAGTGCATTAAAGGCTTAAAGTGGGTGCTTGGCAGGACACAATTGAACCCCAAAATGAGAAATGGGACATCCTACTGACTTGTGGAGCTTGTATGCACACAAATGAGGCCCACAAGACCTCCAGTGCACCAGGGCCTATGAATACTGAAAAGAGATGTTTTTTTTTGGACACTATGCTATGCATCTGTTCCAATGTAAATCTTGAATGTTGCACTGGAGGTCTAGTTGTTGTGTATACTTGTGATTGTTGTTACTGCTGTGCCCTTGAACAAGACTCATAACCTTCACTTGTGCTATGCTTGGATTGCAAGTTTAATACATGTAACTGTATAACAAATTCAACATCCTACCACAAGCCCATATCCTAGACCTTCTACTGTCAGAAACTCAGAACGAGTGACTGAAAAATTTCACAGACACACACATACAACTGCTATGTGAGGATCTCAGTAAGTGACGGCAGGGCTGACGGCTTGATTTACAGCTCACTTTACTGAAACTAGTGTCAGTGTCCTGAAGCTGTCTCTTTCTGATTCTGGGCATTATGATAGATGGAGCAGAGGGTTTTATTTGTGTTGGACGTGGTTGTCTATTATATGATTAGTGTGATTGTATGTGTGTTATATCTAATGTATTTTGTTTAGTGAATATATTGGCGTACTTGTCTGTATGGGGGTGGTGGATGTCTAAGAAAGAGAGGGAGAGAACTATTCAGTGTGGGTGTTATATTCACACAGGTCTCTAAGCAACATAAATTAAATTTGGTTATATATTTTTAGCTCTATTTTGTGCAGACACAATCATAATGTATTGAAATAATGGGTATATTGTAAATGGTATTTGGACCTGAGGTATTTCTTCTTTTTCTCCCACTTCAATTCAGTGAATTTTGCAGTCAGAAATGAATGTGTCTCCTCTGATATTATATTTACCACATACAATTTACCATATCAAAGTAAACACTCACAAACAGGAAAACAGAAACATATTTGTTAAATCAGCCAGTCAGTTATTCATACATAAGCTCTATCTATCTACGTGCAATGGAATTGTATATCACTGAGGCTTTCCCATATATTATATTATATATAGGTGTGTTCTTGGATTTTAAAGAAATTAGAGGACCTGATATGATTGGATAATACCTAACAGCGCCTCGTTAATAATGTATTTAATCCAACCCAGTTCATTTTTATAACTACTTAGACCTGTACCACACCCATATACTCCAATGAACTTAATTTGTTTGCTTGCATGATTATTACAAAAATCGGACCTTTTATATTCTTAGTTGATTGAGTCAGGAAGAAACCTTTTGTGTGTGTGTGTGTGTGTGTGTGTGTATTTCATTAAAATCTACAAACCACAGATTAATAAGGCAGATCTATCTTTAAACATGTCCCATTGTAATAGTCTTCTGCACACTTTATACAACACAACCGAGAACGTTCACCGGTAATAGCACTGCACATGCAATAAGAAACCTGAGTTATAGCTCAATACCCTCCCCTCCACTGAGGTGCAGAATGTGGTATTGCTCTTTCAGGGTTTGGAAATAGCTGTAGGAAGGTTAGATATGGTAGTAAATTTCTGGAAGGAGTTTCATTTGGAAAGCTTTCAAAATGAATAATCAATACATTAATGGAGAGGGTAACCCACAATTTACTCATAGCCTTTAACTGATCAATATGGCAGGAGAACAGTGCTGAGCACTGCTAATAGCAAATATATAAATATATAATAGTGCTGAAAGTCCAGGTGAATCAAGTTCATAAGCGTGTGTGTATGACTGTGACAAATTGTGTGTGTATGACTTAATTAGAGTAAATGTGAGGAAGAGAGAAAGTCAGAGATGTCTAGTTTGGAATTTGACCTAGAATTCGGACCATCCCGAAAATAACTGAATTATGCTGCAACATTTTTTAATAGCATACCCAAATGCTGAGTGTATATCCATCCATCCATCTTCTACCACTTATTCCTTCTTCAGGGTCGCGAGGAACCTGGAGCCTATCCCAGGAAGCATCGGGCACAAGGCAGGGTACACCCTGGACAGGGTGCCAGTCCATCGCAGGGCGCAATCACATACACACTCACATACCCAGTCATACACTACGGACACTTTAGACACACCAATCAGCCTACCATGCATGTCTTTGGACTGGGGGAGGAAACCGGAGTACCCGGAGGAAACCTCTGCAACATGGGGAGAACATGCAAACTCTGCACACACATGGCCCTGGCAGGAATCGAACCCCAGTCCCTGGATGTGTGAGGCGAACGTGCTAACCACTAAGTCACATCTGTTCAGCCAGCATGTGGCAAAACAGAATTAGTTAGTTAGTTACATTTATATAGAGCTTTTCTAGACACTAAAAGCGCTTTATATAGATTGGGGGGGGTCTCATCAGCCACCTCTAGTGTGTAGCATCCACCTGGATGATGTGACGGCAGCCATAGTGCGCCAGAACACCCACCACACACCAGCTATTAGTGGAGAGGAGAGAGTGATGTAGTCAGTTTAGGAATGGAGATTATTAAGGGGCCATGATAGACAATAGCCAGTGGGGGAAATTCGCCAGGACACCTACCCCTACTCTTTTACGATAAGCGTTCTGGGATTTTTAATGACCACAGAGAGTCAGGACTTCGGTTTAATGTCTCATCAGAAAGATGGTGCTGTTTCTACAGTATAATGTCCTCATCACTATACTGGGGCATTAGACTCCACGTAGACCACAGGGTGAGTGCCCCATACTGGCCTTCTAATACCACCTCCAGCGGCAACCTTAGTTTCCCCAGGAGGTCTCACATCCAGGTACAGGCCAGGCTCATCCCAGCTTAGCTTCAGTGGGAAACCAGGCGAGAACCGCAGGGAGATATGTCTCTGGCAGAGCAGAGCAGTTTTTCAAATCCACACTACAAACAAAATTAGGATAAAGAGCCATGTTAATTCTCAGTCACCTGGAATTAGTCAAGTAGAGCAAACATACAATGTCTAGCAAGCATTATAATCCACCTAACAAACAACTTAAAAAAATGGAAAAGAGAAAATGGGGAGAAAAAAATAAGCATAAAATAAAAACACAGTGAAAAGAGTGTTTCATGCATAGCTTAGACACCACTTCTGACTTCCTAGTTTAATACTCATATAAGTCTACATTTGAGATTTAAAATTATCGTGGCAAATTTGTTATTCGGTTCATTTGCAGTTTACGTAGCTGTTTCAAATGGCTGTTGGAATGCCTTAAGTTTGTAAAAAAAACCCTGTAAAATGAAATCTTTCAGCAGGCTTAATCAGTCTTTTGATTACTTTGTATATACTGTTACATAAAGCCTGCAAAGTGCCATGGGTAGCACTGCTGAGTCACAGCTCCAGGGTTCATGGTTCAATCCTGAGCTTGAGTTACTGTTTGTGTTCATGTGGGATTCCTCCAGATTCTCGGGTTTCCTCCATGGTGCCCTGCATGTCAAATTTGAATGGGATAGACTCTGTATTTTCTGCAGCCCTGACCAGTTCACGGAAATAACCCCCTATTCTGCGAGTGTGGACCATGACCCAAACTAAATGTCATTAATGATTGTGAAAGTGCAGGGAGAACTGGGCTGGGCTGGTTCTGCTTTACATGACACACCCAGGCCCCTCACTAAAGATGCTTGGGGAGACAGGGAGAAAGGGAGGTGGTGGATTGCAGAAATAATGTCACTAGTAAAAATGGAGAGAGATGGGAATTTCTAGAAATTTAACTAGGAAAAAGATCAAGCTTCAGGCATAGTCTTTTACCCAAACTTTATATATTTCAAATGTATGTTGATATGATAATGAGGATATTATTATATTACAATGTTGATCATACCATCATATGGCCAGTCCTAGTGTGTCAGCGGTTTATCAAAGCTTTCATCTGACCTGGATGACAGTGTAAACCCACATTCAGTTTAAATCCAATGATTGTCATTTTTCTCTTTGGCAATAAGAGGTGAGTAGGAGAGGCAAATAAAGGGGAATAGGATCGATGCTCAGTAAAAAGGGCTGTATGTGTGTCTGTTTGTGTTTGGTGTGTGTGTGTGTGTGTCTATGTGTGGTGTGTGTGTGTCTGTTTGTGTGTTTGTTTGTGTGTGTGTGTCTGTGTGTGTGTCTGTGTGTGTGTGTGTGTGTGTGTCTGTGTGTGTGTGTGTGTGTGTCTGTGTGTGTGTGTCTGTGTGTGTGTCTGTGTCTGTGTGTGTGTGTGTCTGTGTGTGTATGTGTGTGTGTGTGCTTGTGTGTCTGTGTGTGTGTATCTGTGTGTGTTTGCATGTGTGTGTATGTGTGTGTCTGTGTGTGTCTGTGTGTGTATGCATGTGTGTGTGTGTATATATGTATGTGTGTGTGTGTGTGTGTGTGTCTGTGTGTGTGTCTGTATGTGTGTGTGTGTGTGTGTG
>CM022758.1:24566202-24571202 GCA_012411365.1 Ameiurus melas | reverse complement strand
AAGTGTAAATCCTGTGCGTGCCACCAGGTTTAAGGGCGTAAATAATCTCTTACAGCCAGCGGTGGAAATGGTCGAGATACATTTTTGTTTGTTTGTTTGATTTAAATATGTGTAAATATAATATCAATTTAAACTTCTATAACATATAATAATATTACACTTATTGCATGTCTCCTACAGATTTTTGCTTTCTTGAGTATCAAGACAAAGGTCAATGAATAACATTCTTGATTTATGTGAGGCACAAAACAATCACTGTTCATTCATCCTTATCTTCCGTATCATGACCCTCTGTCCTCTCACTCCAAGCTTTTTTTTTTAACCAGGTAGTCCAATTTAATTTAATCTAGGATTTTTTTTTTCATCTTGCCCAACATTATCTCTCTCCCCTTCACTATTGACTATTAACAAAATAAGTGTGACAGCCTGTGTCAGTGCAATAAAAAGAAAATGAAAGTGGTACAATAAAAGCCCATAGTGGCTTGGGAATCTGGAGAAATGACAAGCTAAATCACATTACAAGCATTACGTATCTCTCTATGTAACTATTGAACATGCTTCTATTTGTAATAAACATGTAGGCTAACGTAACTGTGGATATAATACTATGCAATTTATAATAGTGAAAATAATTTAAGATGAATAAGGACGTTTAAAATAGATTACACCTGGATTATTACAAGTATGTGTATCACAACTGTAACTATTTCTGTTAAGATTTTCGGCTTTGTTAAGACTCCGTTAACTTCCCTGAGGTGGTCCGATTGGTCCTGTGAGCATGTGTGCTGATAGAGAAGTGTTCCCATTGGCTGCAAACTGTAGGTATTATGGCCAATCATGAAAGCCAACACTGTACAACCACATGCAGAATATTTCCTCTACGCTTATGTTGAGAACTCGCTTTCGCATGCTTTCTAGTGGATAAAAGAGAGAAACCCTCTTCATTTCCCAAACAAATGCAGCCCGTCTGAACTGGAACGCCGCCAGACGTAATGGTAGCTTATCAGCTCTGTGCCTGATTCTGGTGTCATGCAACTTCCTTGATTAAAAGCTACTGCTGTACTTAAAGCTAGTTGCTTTTACTGTCATCATCCCAAGAACTGATTATTTTCCTTATCTAAAGGGCGAAAGGATATGTAGCATTAAGCTGTGTTATGATCTACTAATCATCCTTTATATAGTGACATTTTAAATATCATATCGTATCTATTGGGGACAAATCACAGTGTCACTGAAATGGAAAAGGCACATCTCTGTAATAGCCATACTAGACAATTTCCACCATTAAATTTTGAGTTGTGTTTGAATATCGTCTTTCTTTCAGGAATGTAAAAACACACTGCAATCAGTGTAGTGAGCTCAGCCAGATTCAATCCATATTGTATGTTTGCAGAAGGGAGAAAGTCTCTGCCCCCTACTTGAAATTCTCACACTGACTCAGCCCCCCTGAATTCTGGGTTAGAAGGATGCCATTAGTTTCCCCCCTGTCACAGTGACACTAATCAATCATGGATCTTGTGAGCTCATATATCTGGCAAGCAGGCAGAAAGCATTGATCTATTCCTATACCCCTAGCAAGTATTTAATATAAACTATGAGAAAGGAACTAGGTCATTTTCCCTACTCTGTCAGAGCAGGTGCTCTCTTTTGGACTCTTAACCATGTACAGTATGCCAGAGGCACTGAGTAACTGCACTACATTGGTAGAAATCTAATGTACTCTTTGAAATTCTGCTTTCCTACATCAGTAATTGGCAGTTTTGACAGGCTGCTATTGCTCAGTGAAAATAAGCAAGAAGCCAGACAAACAGACCATTAGTTTAAAATGAACTGTGATGTTTTAATTCAGCTACTGATCCATTCTACATATAACTTATCATCTGAAACACAAGCGTCAGTTATGGGTCAATGTAATTGTAGAGTTTGTTGTTTTGTGCTGTTCTACAAGTCATAATCAGGGTTCACAGCAGGTGTCACATTGTAGGAATACATTAATCACAGATTGATCCATAATCCAAACAGACAGAATAGGGTCAAAACCAGAAAACGCTACAAATATAAATATGACCGGGACTGGGATAGACACATAGAGAACTGTGAACAAAGAACCATGTCTCATTGGTAGAACAATATAGAGCTGCAGCAGTAACACTTGGAGGATTTCATAATAGTTTGTGTCCTAAATGTAGAAGAAATACTGCCTTCTATGGTTCTATTAAGTCAGGAAGGCATCCAGTCATGATAAATCGAGTGCTTGTACAGAGTTGCACCTTCAAACAAGTCTGTAGAGCAGTTTGTGTACAAATATACTACTGGTTTGACAAAAAAAAAAAGCTGATATAGTCACAGAATATTTATTTGATTTCTATAAGAAATATAACAACAAGAGACAAATGATCAAGGGAAATTCCAGGTAGGAGCTGAAACAGGAAGCAGAACAGGAAGGTTTTGTGAAGGTATATACCTCATGTGTACCATTTGTGCAGTATGTCTCTTCAAAGCTATATGCAATGTGAAACTGAAAGAGGATTCGAATTATTTTTGTCCTGCAAATTGACAGAATATGCTTTGGTTTAACTTATAATAGCACTGTTGAATGCTCAAATCTTATAAATGGAACTAACTTGTTAGATTTCACAATATTAAATATAAATATTAATGGATAAAAAATTGACTTTTTTATTAAACCTTAAATGCATAAACGTCATTATTACATACAGAATGCATGTGTATATCTAACAGGAAACCCCTGAAGCACGGGAAGAACATGCAAACTCCACACACACAGGGCAGAGGCAGGATTCAAACCCCAAACCATGGAGGTGTGAGGCAAACGTGCCACCATGCCCCTCACACTTTAACTAGTTAAGCATATTTTAGATAAAACATAAGCGTCAGTGCAACATTACAATTACAATTTGTCCTTGCACAAATTGTAAACATATTCCATGTAAATATTGGGTGCAGTTTTGGTAAGCCGTCTTTATGTATTATGAATATGTCCTTATCCATGACGTGCTTTTCATTCAATTTCAATTAGTCTTACGTAACTTTTTGATCAAAGACACTGTTGTTATGAAGTACATCTGTTCAGGTAGCATGTGGCTCTTCTTCTGATGGGGCAGTAGCTCTTTCCTAATGGTAGCTTATCAGCTCTGTGCTTGATTCCGGTGTCATGCAGCTTCCTTGATTAAGAGCTGCTGCTGTACTTAAAGCTAGTTGCTTTTACTGTCATCATCCCAAGAACTCACTATTTTCCTTATCTAAAGGGCAAAAGGATACATAGCATTAAGCTGTGTTATGATCTACTAATCATCCTTTCTATAGTGACATTTTAAATATCTTATTGTGTCTATTGGGGAGAAATCACAGTGTCACTTAAAAGGAAAAGACACATCTCTGTAATAGCCATACGAGATAATTTCCACCATTAAATTTTGAGTTGTGTTTGAATATCTTTTTTCTTTCAGGAAATATAACACGAGTGTAAACACACACTGCAGTCAGTGTGGTAAGATCAGCCAGATTCAATCCATGCTGTATGTTTGCAGTTGGGAGAAAGTCCCTGCCCACTGGGGAGCAACCTCATCAGATTGCTCAGAAGAACCTCAAGTGCTCAAGTGTCAGCAATAGGGAAAAATGGATAACGCTTCTCCCTGGAGTTAGGAAGAGATGAAATGAAAACAGGCTTTCTGGGTAAAATTGAACAGCTGCTGAAGAAAAAGGGCAATTTAGAAAGAAGTCCGAAAGTAGATTGAGAACCATGGTGGACAAGCAGCTGGATAGGGAAAATTAAACGCTTGAATGTGTTTAAAATATACAGTCATGTGAAAAAATAAGTACACCATGGAAAATGTTTTTTTTTTGTTGACATATTTGAACAAGCAAACATTTGATCCTATTTGAAACAGTGCCTATTAATAAAGGTGATGCACTCTATCAAATAGACATTTTGTAGTCATTTTCACAATTTAAATAATTTAAAAAATCCCAGATCAGTCACATGGAAAAATTATGTACACCCCTACATTTATCACACCTTCAAATCCATAAAATTAGACTCAGATGTTCATGATTGTGTGTCAGTGATTAGAACCTGCTTAGGGAGTGCAGGTAGAACCTGTCTTATTTATACCCCTCTCATATCTAGTGTCTGGTGTTCCCTATGTTATTGATGTGTGTGGTGTCATCATGCCAAGATATTAAGAGTTCTTTAAGACCTTCAGAAAAAAGGTCCTATGAGTCTGGCAAGGGATTTAAAAAGATCTCCAAATTTTAGTTGGAGTAAGTCTTGCAACTGTTGGTGTCAAAGTGCATGCTTCTATAATCAGAAAGAGATTGCACAAAATTGACCTGCATGGGAAGCGTTCTAGGAAAAAGCCTTTGCTGTCTAAAAAAAACATTAGAGCGAGACTACAGTTTGCCAGTGAGCATATAGGCAAAGACCAGTCCTTTTGGAATAATGTGCTCTGGACAGACGAATCAAAGATAGAGTTGTTTTGTCACAGTAACAGCAGACATCTTTGGCGCTGACCAAAGACAGCTTTTCAGGAGAAGTAGCTCATACTAACTGTGAAGCACGGTGGTGTAAATGGTGTTTTGGTTGGGGTTGCTTCAGGGACTGGATTGAAATATAAATTTGGCATCATATCTTGAAGATAATGTAAGGCCATCTGTTCAATATTATTATTATTATTAAATGAGATTTGATGACCAAGAAATTTCTTAACACTAACATTTTGCAATGGGTTATGTTGAAATTTTTTTTTATTACATGCAAAATCTAGTTGTAAAAGCATGGAATGAGAGAGAATGTGTGCTTTGGTATGGAGATAATATATACAGATGTATATTCCATTTAACTCTTAGAAAGCACTGGACCATCTCTGTGGCGTATGTGTGCTGCTCACTGTCCTTGAACACTTGGACAAGCTCTTACTCTTACATCAGGCTGAAATTTATCGACTGCAGCTCTGCTTTCAATACACTCCACTGTTCAC
>CM022758.1:24278702-24561202 GCA_012411365.1 Ameiurus melas | reverse complement strand
TAAATGATCAGCTCTTCATCTGAGCTCACACAGTTCATAGCCAATCAGCTGTCTGATCCATCCAAAAGGCAATCACCCAGGTTTAGTCTCGGAGTTAGTGTCAGTCTGCTGAAGTTCTCCATAATGGTTCCTGAGTTTTGTTTTCCTTTTTTTTTGTTCTGTGTGTGTGTGTGTGTGTGTGTGTGTGTGTGTGTGCATATGTGTGTGTGTTTAAACAGTTTGTTAATACTTTCTTTATTGTGAAGCCTGTTGATGCTATTCAGGTTGTTCTCTTTGATCCTCTATCATAGCGCTTTCTCAGTCTTCTATCTTCCTATCATGTGCAGTCTAGTGTTTTTCTGCACCAACAGGTAATGAAGCAGTGGTAGCTCAGTGGTTAAGATGTTGCGCTACTGATTGGACGGTTGTTAGTTCAAATCAAAGCATCACCCAGCTGCTGCTGTTGACCCATTGAGCAAGGCCCTTAACCAAATTGCAAGCTGAAGCATACACTTGTTTGTGAATTTTGGAGCAGAGAGAAATTTTTACATTTTAAAAAACTTAAATACTTTAAAAACTTTAAAACTAATATACAACCCATGTTAGTGAGATAAATATTTGGGCTTTACTGTGTACAGACAGTAGAAAGGCTTCTTTTTTGTGTGTGTTTGATTTCAAACTATCTGTCTTTATTCTTTTATTCTTTTTTTGTTTTTTGTGATTTCAGGTTTACCGGCACTCCTTTACAGCTTCCTACATCATCTACAATATTCACACCAGGTATAATTCATGCTGCTGTAAAAGCTTCAGAATTACCCCACCAGGAACAGGACCTAGTCTGTCTTTATGTGCATTTATATATGTGTGTGTTACAGGGAGGTGTGGGAGTTGGACCCTCCAGAGGTGCTTAACTCCAGATTGCAGCATGCTGCTTGGGGAATGCAGGGACAACAGCTGGTAAGAGATACAATTAAATTCAGATACCAGTACTTTCTGTGTATTTTGTTAAAGTCAGGGATATCCTGTCATACGCAATTTCCCTGAGCATTTAGACGTTGCCAAAATGACATGAATGAATGCCCTGAAAATCTGTAAAAGGCAGACTAATTTTAGTGTAATTATAGTCTGTAGTTAGACATGCTTTCTTGGTCATTCTCAGTTGGCAGATTGGATGAGGAGTTCATCAGATAATCTGCAATGTGTGTAGTTTGACCCCCCCCCCCCCAGGAACTTCCTTTTTTAACAAAAGCCTATTTGATCTCCCTGCAGGAAGCCTTTGTTGTAGAGTGTTAAATGCTAGCATGACCTTCAGATAGAAAAGAATCTGTATTTACTATTACTGTCCAGCAGGGCATTTTCAATTATGCAGTGTTGACTCAGTGCTCTGCTCAATCTTGTCTCTTTCATTCCTTGAACACATCTGATTCAAGCTCACAAAGTGTTTGCTAATTGGCTACTGAGTCAAATCAGTAGTGTTAGAGCAGGAAAGACACAATGCAGAGTAGTGAGTCCTCAGAATAGGAGCTGAACTGCATGTGTACTGATTCTCCACAATGCCTTCACCATGTGACTTGATCCTCTTTATAATGTCTCCTCTGTATGTAGGTGTATATCTTTGAGAATAATATATATTACCAGTCAGATGTGAAGAGTAACTCACTCAGGCTGACGTCATCAGGCAAAGAGGCCGTTGTGTACAATGGCATTGCTGACTGGCTCTATGAAGGTACGAAAGCGCACGGTTTTGTTTTATACTAACAAATATTAAGGTCTAAATTAACCTGAATTAGTTGTTTGCACTCTGTGTTGGTTTCTGGAAACAGTGCGTTGAAATAATGTGT
Organism: Ameiurus melas; assembly: GCA_012411365.1. Lineage (NCBI taxonomy): Eukaryota > Metazoa > Chordata > Actinopteri > Siluriformes > Ictaluridae > Ameiurus > Ameiurus melas. The sequence goes on along the minus strand of CM022758.1, from coordinate 24,559,382 downwards.
TTTATTAATAATAGTAATGGAAATAATATTTATTTAAATCACATGTATTTTTTTTTGGAGTCCAAATTTTCAGTAATTAAAATGATAAAGATTAAGCAAAGCACATTAATGAAACAATCTACAATAACTTAACATTAAATCAATGAAAATTATAACATAATATGAATGTAATAAACAAATATGATAAAATAAAGGACTTAAAAACTCCTATTAGGCCAGGTTAAGTATGTTTTAATAGAGATTTTAGGGTTCTTTGCTAGTATGTACAATAGTTCTGCCTGGACATATTCTGTATACAGCATGTATTCTTTTACCAACCAAACTGTACTGTTTCTTATACTGAAGCCCATAACCTGCTTGTGCTTGGCCCGTGGATCTGTGAACCTCTCTCAAAGCCCTTTTTCAACAAGCAGCAGAGCACATTAAATGTTGTTGAACCTGAAAAAAAATGGAATGCGTGGTCTGTTAGATTTAGGAAAAAATATTACCAATGGTTTACATAAAAATTATTATGTTTCTCATCACAATTTTTCTCATTATGATAAACCTGATGTGAACAAGTTTCTAATTACAAGAGTGAGTGTGGTCAAGTCACATGGTATCGCTAACTATAGTATATAAATTAACATGACTCCAGCATGTCAGCTAGGATAGTGTAGCGAACTGAACTTCGCATGTAACATGCGAAGTTCAGTAGACCAGTGACTGGGGGTTGAGCCTCAGCTCAAGTTAATGTTTTTCAAATGAGCGTGTTTTTTTTCACCGTGGAAAGTTCCTCAAGGTAACATTGAATGAATTCCATCTTCTCATTTCCTGCCGATGGAAACTTTTGTACATTTCTTAGATTGACTATTTTTTTTTAAAAATGGTTTAAAGTGAACACAGAAATCCACACACTGCAAAAAAAGCCCAGTGAATTTACTTTCTTCAAATTCGTACAATGCTTCCATGTGATTGAATTGAGTCACGTTAACATCATTTGTTTTCGTACATCAAACATCATTTGAACAGTTTGAACAGCACCCCCCTACCTCAACACTCTCCTGAAGGCTTATGTTCCCTTACGCAATCTGCAATCGGTTAACGACCGACGCTTAGTAGTTCCTACTCATCGTGGCTCAAGGTCCCTTTCCAGAACCTTCAAACTAACTGTTCATCAGTGGTGGAATGAACTTCCAACCTCAATCCAGACTGCAGAATCTTTCACCATCTTCAAAAACAGCTAAGGGCCCACCTTTTCGGTGAACAGTTAACTAACCCCTAAAACGTCAACCCCACATATCCTTTAAAAACAAACAACAAACAAACAAACAAACAAACAAACAAAAACTTACACTGGCTCTTACACCTCTTCTCTGTGCACTTTGCTTCTCTAGAACTCAATTAAAAGATCTTGTATGGTAGCACTACTTGTATTGTTGTCTGCTGGATATATCGCTTTACTTGTATTTCCTCATTTGTAAGTCACTTTGGATAAAAGCTTCCGCTAAATCAATAAATGTATATGTAAATAACAATATCCTATTTTTGAGATTTTATGCACCAAAGATGTGCCAGGGCCATTTACTGTAGTTTCTTGTTTCACAGAATAGTAATCAAGCTTTAGACTTAGTTCTCAGCATCAGTATCTCTGTTTTTATCCAAATTCAAGAAGTTTCTGGTTAGTTTGAATTCATAAATAAGCAATTTTATCTTCCATCTAGCTGAGATCAAATAAAACAGTTTATCCCGAACACTGATCAGAGATAAATTTGTTCTGCATGACTGATTTGGAGCTTTGTGGTGTGTGGGTGTGTAACAGTGAATGACATGAGTATGAGTTAGTTGGTACAGATACGCTACTGAAGGTTGTGTTCACGTTTGGTCACCCTTAATTAAGCCCGAACGCTGCTTCCACCTGCACCTGCACTTCCCATCTCTCACCCCCTTTCACTCACAGTAAATAAAATAGCACTTTTCTCCACGTCTGCCTCCTGTGTGTCTGTGTTCCGCCCTGAGTAGCTACAACACACACACATACACATACACACACACACACACACACACACACACACACACACACACACACACACACGCACATACACACACACACACATACATTATGCTCTGACCCAAAGTGATAATGAAGGGTCTAATCAAAATGCAACTCACTTCATCATCGCATTAGATCACCTTATTATACTAACGGCATCAGTCACTTACAAGCAATGGACATTCTATCTGTATGTGTGTGTGTGTGTAGAGGAGATTTTGCATAGTCATATCGCTCACTGGTGGTCTCCTGATGGTGAGCGTTTGGCATTCCTGCTGCTGAACGACAGTCTGGTGCCCAGCATGGTTCTGCCCACCTTTACAGGGGCCACATACCCCAAAGGAAGACAGTATCCATACCCTAAGGTACAACAAAAACTCACACACACACATATGTAACACTTCCTTTTCCAGCCTTTTGTTGCCCGTGTCCCAACTTTTGTAAGACGTATTGCTGCAATCAAATTGAAAATGACCTTTTTTATGGTACATTTCCTCACTTTAAACATTGGATATGTTTTCTATGTTCTATTTTAAATAACATGTGAGTTTATGAGACTTTGCATCATTTATGTAATCATTGCATTGTGTATTTTACATTTTAAACAGCGGAATTTTGGAATTAGGGTTATGATTAGCTGTAATAGTCAGGTATATCTAAGCTGTGCTGTTCTCTATGTGTGTGTTTGTGTGCGTGTGTGTGTGTGTGTGTGTGTGTGTGTGGTGTCTGTGTCTGAAGGCAGGTCAGCCCAACCCCATGGTCAAACTGTTTGTGGTGAATCTTTATGGACCAACACACACCCTGGAACTCACACCTCCTGATGGCCTCAAACTTAGGTGGGTGTGATCATGTATCCTGGGAGATACAAACTTTAAAATTCAAAATAGATATACCATTCTGGGTGGATAGATAGATAGATAGATAGATAGATAGATAGATAGATAGATAGATAGATAGATAGATAGATAGATAGATAGATAGATACATGCATACATACATACATACATACATACATACATGCATACATACTGTACATACTGAACACTCTGAAATGTAGCATCTACCAGAGGTGCAAATAGTAGCATTGTGCAGATTAACAAAGTACAGGTTTAATATATAAATACTACTAATAATAACAAGGCTATGGGCAGTGAAAATGAGCGGTAGCTATAGAGTAGATAACAATATGAATGTTATAATAGAAAAGCTATAATAGGTTTTAAATAACTAATATATGCTGGTACCCAGATGATCCATGGATATTTTACAATGTATATACAGATAATGTACAGATATGTAAAAGATAACCTAGGATATATACCATGAATATACAATTATGTAGAGATTATACAGAATATACATTATAGAACAGAACCGCAGGATGATTACAGGCAGTAAAACATCAGTGGCCTAATGGTGTAGGGAAGAGTTCAGCAGGGTAATGGTTGTGGAGAAGAAGCTGGCCTACTGGTTCTTGTGTAAATTGATCTATATCTCCTCCTGGAAGGAAGGTTGTTGAACAGTTTGTGACTGTTCACATCAGGAGTCTCTGATGATGTTGATTGGTCTACGCAGACATATATACAGTGGTGAAGATGGTCAATGTATGGTATTTGGGCACCAGTGATGTACTGGGTGGTTTTCACCACTCATTGCAGGGCTTATCTATCAGACACCGTAGAGCTGCGATATCACACTATGAGTTGGTCAGGATGCTGTCAATGGTGCAACGATAGAAATTTGTTAAGGTCTAGTGGAGACAGACTTTCATCAGTCTCCTCAGGAAGTAAAGATGCTGTTGTGCCTTCCTTTCCAGAATTGAAGTATTATAGTGCAAGTAAAAGCATATTTCCATATGAAAATGTGAAACTTAATTCTTATGTATTAATAAATAGTAATTTTATTATTTATTTATTTATTTATTTATTTATTTATTTATTTATTATTATTATTATTATTATTATTATTATTATTATTGTTATTATTATTATTATTATTATTATTATTATTATTATTATTATGTTTTTAATGTTCTTGCTTATTAAAGAGTGAAACTTGCATACTGATAAAAATGACGTTATTACAGTATGTGAGTAAGTACACTAAGATGTCTATTTTTCCAGGCATCAAAATTACTCCATGTACATCACTCTCTTTTTTTCTTTTAGCTATTTTTAGTAATGCTTATGTCTGTATGTGTGTGTGTGTGTGTGTGTGTGTGTGTGTTCTGACAGGGAGCACTATGTAGTGATGGTGAAGTGGATCAGTAAGACTAAGACTGCAGTTAGGTGGTTGAATCGAGCTCAGAATATCTCTATTCTGACTGTGTGCGACTCTACCACTGGAGCCTGTGTCAAGGTACACACACACACACACACAAAACACACATGCTCACTCACTCACTCACTCATACTTACACAGAATAGCTTTGGGTGATAATAGGTTTGTGTGTTTTAGAGACACGAGGAGACATCAGAGCTCTGGCTCTCCAAACAGGTGAGATCTCTCTCTCTCTCTCTCTCTCTCTCTCTCTCTGTCTAACCCCTGCATTCAATTCTAAGGAATATTACCTTTAGAGTGCTCTCCAGTTAAAGAGCACTACACAGCTCTAGAGAATTAGCACCTGGCCTGAGTTTTTGTCTAGTGCCATGTGTGATTTTGTTTTTCTCTCCCTATTCAGGATCAGAAGCCTTTTTTCTCACAGGATGGCAGCCGCTTCTTCCTAACTGTTCCTGTAAAGCAGGGTGGCCGTGGAGAGTTTCATCACATCGCAATGTTCACCACACAGGTATTCATTTCACATTGCTGTCCTGTGTGTTAATTCTGTTGGATATGTTTCAATTTATGTAACTATAGAGGAGAAAAGTGATCAATTGTTACAATAATGCTGACTGTCTTCTGAACAGAAACGTCACTTGCAATAATTACCAATAAAAGTATACAATCATTACATAACTGCTATTGTAGAAAGTCTTCACTGAGAATTTACCAATGGAACATGTTTTTCATTTTCATATAGCATAGTCCGAGTTTTAAGAATGATTCAATGTCACACGTACTAGTATCTACTGTGGCGGTAGATTAATAATTGGTACAACATGAATGTATTATACAAATAAAAATATTAAAAGAGATAACAGACTACAATATATTATCATATTATCATAGGGTCTGATTAGATATTTAAAACAATAGTCAATGACTAAATAGTTGTTAAATTGTTTTTGCTACAGTCCCCATAAACCTAAATCTATAATGTCTTGATGACTAAGGGGAATTACTTTCACAGACAGAAGTGTGAAATTTGTCATTGCAGCAGTTTTTAGAAAATGGTGGAACTGAAAGTCTCACTAAAGGAGTCAAGGAAATTAGGAGTTAAACTGAGTTAGTGTATCAGGAGTCATATTCCAAAATGCAAACACAGGCCATGCAACAGCATTTCATCACAGGAAGAGAACGGACTGGGTATATAAATGGGAGTATTTCTATCTTTTCCTGTGCTTATTCTGTTGTGTAATTTTTTTTAATATTGACTCCAAAATGAAGCAATTTATTATTCAATATAGAAAAAAAGATAATGCCTTCTAGAATCCATTGTGAATGACTTGTGCATTAAGCAAAATATTTTCTTTTAGCTCTTTAGATTTAACGACAGCACGACACAAACATTTAGTGGCTCTCAAAGGCTTGATTGAACTGAATCAGGTGTTAAATAATTTAAAACTCTTTGATGGAAGAGATTGCTACCAAAAAGAAGGTGGAAGGCTTTTCTTGTATAATACATTAGAGTTAGTTAGAGCACTTCACTAGAAATACTTCTTTGGTTGACCTAGATGTCATCTTGTGTTGGAAAATTCACTTAAACCACTGCTTATTTTCATATTTTTGGCCTGTAATGTATAATAGTGTGATTTCTCAAGGTTTACTACTTACTGCCAAAGGTGATCTTGGCTACATTATAATTAATTTGGATGAGTTAATGTGATGATAGAATAGATTAATTACACATGTTAATTAGTGATGAAGTGACAGTCTCCCATGTAGGTATTATTGAACTTACTTATGGTGGTGATTATTACTCTTCTCAGATTAGGGTGGATCAAAATGAAGTACGTCACCTGACATCAGGCAACTGGGAAGTGACAGAGATTCTGGCCTACGATGAAAATTCCCAGACCATGTAAGTCATTTTTTGCCGTCAGCCATATTGAGCATACTCACACACAGACACACACACACACACACACACACATATATATATATATATATATGATATGTGCGTGTGTGTATGTGGTGAGGGGTGTAAAAATTCACAGCGATGCAGCGGCAATACTCATTGCCTGAATGTGTGCCATTTTCAATTGATTAACACAATGAACATTGTGTTAAAGTACAGTAATTAAAACTTAATAACAGCATGTACATGATCCATTCTGACTCTTAACAGTATATACAAAATCTGTACATTAGAATGTAACAAGATTCAACTTGTTACATTGTTATTGTTCCTTTCACTAACCATGCTCTCAGAGTAATATTACTCTCTGTAGCACCAGATGTGTTTTTGAATCCTGTGTTCTTCACTGTCAAATATGAACTTCCCAATCGTTAATAAATATATGCACACGGGATATGGGGAAGAGCTCGTACTGTTTAGGAATTTTGCTGTAGTATAACAGGCAGTAGTATTAAAAAACATAAAAACAAATAATGAAATTCCACTTTGCTTGTCCACAAAACATAGAACTGTTTTCTTTATTTATTTCTAGCAAATCAGCTGTTTGAAAGCTAAGGTGAAAATAATCGGGTAACGATGAACTATGAAGCGTTCTATCAAGCCGATATTCTGTACTTTTACTGTAGGTTATGATTCCTTGGAAGCATTTTTATCAACTATAATGATGCTGCATAGAGCTCTAATCATGTTACTTAATAACGTATAGCAATATTGTGACATGAGTATCACCATTCATTGTAATGCTTCTGGGTTACTGCACAATCTGTACATAATTATTAAGCAACTGTAATATTTCTAAATCATTCTAACAATATTATATACAAAATGTTGGCACTGAGTGCATCAAGCATTGTGAATATGCTGAATATGGGCTTCATTGAAAGTGCTACTGTTTAGACTTCAACAAGATCTGTAAAATTCTGTGACTTTCCCATGAACACTGGCATGTTACCCGACAGATATTTCTTAAGCACTGAAGGATCATCAAGAAGACGACAGCTCTTCAGGTCTGGATATTTTACACGTTCCTTACAGTCTACCCAATGTCAGTACTAATTCATTTACTGTAGTCTTAATTTCTATTATCATAAATATTTTTGAAATTGAAATTTGTAGTGACTGCTGTACAATATCATTCGCTTAACACTTTTTTCTATGTTAAAGTACTTGCTCTCTGGGCTTGTTGAGCTGAGCTGGAGGTGATCAAATACAAATGAAGGCATTGGGTGGTTCTGTGTTCAGTGTGTCCACAGTTGGTCTGTTTCCACGACGATGTCTTACCTGTGACCTTAACAAGGCCCACTGCACTTTCTTTAGTGCTGATCTTGGTCCAACACAGCAGCATGTTTTACTGCACTGTAAAGGTACAGCTCTCATATCAACCGATAAGCACTTGCTTAGGAAAGTGTGTAATAGTTAACGGTAAGAGTTTAAGTCTTAATGATGTATTATGATGATAAATTTTGAGTTCTACCCTTTTTGGATGCTATTAATGCACCTCCCTGGTTTCATCCTTTACATCATCTGCAATCCTCGGCGCAATCCTCGGCAAGTCGCTTGTGCACCGAAACTTTATGTGATTCATTGATTGAGAAAGCTGCGGCTGTTTTTAAATGGAGATTACTGAGCGTCTGTGAATAACCATGATTATCTTGAGGTTACAGGGCATTATATGGATGAAAATTGGAAACTGCACTCACATGCTCTGATGTAATGAAAACAGAAATGAGGCACTTTGTTGAAGCACGAGTCGAGAAAAGACATTAGGCATGCTTAGCACAATTTTTTATTTCTTTTGCATTGTGCAAGAAACATGATTTCAGCAGTGAAACATCTGCCGTTTGAACACCTGCCCTAGATCTCACACAGTATCCAGTGCTTTATAAGCCTCTCTTGAAAAAAAAAGTAGGTTATGTTGGAGAAATACATAGTAGCAGTGGTACATACTGTATAATAGTACATCTAATATAAGAAGAAAAAATAACATGTAGTCCTCAACACAGTAATTAAAACTTAATGCGAAAATCCTTAGGGTCAAATGTAAGCTAAGAAAATATTTGATGAACTGTTATTAACTATACAAAGATACTATTCATTATGGTTAATTATGTTATTCATTCCACAGCCATTATAACCTTGACATCCCTTCTCAGAGTGTACTCATAGGCCACATTTTTATCTCAGGGGCGAAAGTAAACTTTAAATACTTATATACCATTATATTCCGATCATCCGTAACATTAATTAATATTGTTTAGGTCCCTCTTGTGCTGCCAAAACAGCTCTGACCCATTGAGGCAAGGACTCTACAAGACCTTTGAAGGTGTGCTGTGGTATCTGGCACCAAGACATTAGCAACAGATCCTTTAAGTTCTTTAAGTTGCAAGTTGGGGCCTCCAGGGATTGGATTTGTTTGTTCGGCACATCCCACAGATACTTGATCGGATTGTGATCTGGGGTATTTGGAGGCAAAGTTAACACCTTGTACTCTTTGTCCAGTTCCTCAAACCATTCATGAACAATTTTTGCAGTATGGCAGCGTGCATTATCCTGCTGAAAGAGGCCACTGCGATTAGGGAATACCATTGCCATGAAGGGGTGAACTTTTTCTACAACAGTGTCTAGGTAGGTGGTACGTGTAAAAAGTACCCAAGGACCCAAGGTTTCACAGAAGAACATTGCCCAGAGCATCACACTTCCTCTGCCAGCATTGGTTCTTCCCATAGAGAATCCGGGTGCCTTCTCTTCCCCAAGTAAGCGACACACACACACCCGGCCATCCACATGATGTTAAACAAAATGTGATTCATCAGACAAGGCCACCTTCTTCCATTGCTTCAAGGTCCAGTTCTGATGCTTGTGAGCTCATGCTGTGTGCTTTTGGTGGTGGACAGGGGTCAGCATGGGCACTCTGACCAGTCTTGGGTTACACAGCTACATATGCAGCAAGCTATTATGAACTGTGTGTTCTGACATCTTTCTATTATAGCCAGCATGAATTTTCTCAGAAATATGTGCTACAGTATCTCTTCTGTGGGAACAGACCAGACTAGCTAGCCTTCGCTCCCCACACGCATCAGTGAGCCTTGGAAGCCTTACTTTGCACTTAGGCTTATTGGAGATACCAGCTTACTGCAACACACCCACACCCACACACATACAGACACACACATAACTTTCACCTGTACTATTGATTTGTCTAGCCCAATTTTGTTTGATGTGTTTTATCTATCCTGTTTAGGACCTGGAGCCCCCACGGTGATCATCCACACACTCCACACAGCCAGTGAGTGTTTATTTCCAACATATTAATTCTATGTAGACATACATACATGCATGCACACCTACACACTCACCCTCCTACACAAACACTCTCTCTCACACACACACACACACACACACACACACACACACCTTCCTACACAAACACCCACACACACACACCACACACACACTCACCCTCCTACACAACACACACACACACACACACACACACACACACACACACACACACACACACACACACACACACACACACACTCACCTTCCTACACAAACATCCACACCCACTCACCCTCCTACACCCACACAACACACACACTCACCCACCCACACACACACACACACACACCAACTCACCCTCCTACACAAACACCCACACACAAACACCCACACACAAACAACACACACACACACTCACCCTCCTACACAAACACCAACACACACACACACACACACTCTCACCTTCCTACACAAACATCCATACCCACTCACCCTCCTACACCCACACAACACACTCACCCTCCTACACAAACACCAACACACCCACCCACACACACACACCAACTCACCCTCCTACACAAACACCCACACACACACACGCAAACACAAACAACACACACACACTCACTCTCCTACACAAACACCCACACACATACCCAATCACCCTCCTACACACACACAACACACACACTCACCCTCCTACACAAACACCCCCACACACACACACACATACACACACTCACCTTCCTACACAAACATCCACACCCACACCCACTCACCCTCCTACACAAACACCAACACCCCCATACACACACACACACACACACACACACACACACACACACCTTCCTACACAAACATCCACACCCACACCCACTCACCCTCCTACACAAACACACACACACACCAACTCACCCTCCTACACAAACACCCACACACAAACAACACACACAAACTCACCCTCCTACACCCCCCCACACACACACCCATACGCCCCCCCACAACACACACCACACCACAAACACCCACACACACACATACCTACACACACCCCCACACACACACCTACACCCGCCCCCACAGCCACTAATTCCTTACCTACAGTACATTTCTTTGAAGCATTAAACTGCCTAGTGGTTAATTAACTCTGCGGTATATCTACAGCATTACCTTTATGTTTGATGTAAAGGCAGATACACATTTTTTGTGGTTATGTGTAAACACTATTTTTGTGAGCAGCAACTATAGCATAACTATTTTCGTGGTCATTTGCAAATGTAATCAGCGAGTTGTAATGTAGCATATGTCATGGCCATGTGAAGAGCAGTACTGCTCCATTAATAAGAAGTAAAGTACCACCTCAGTAGCACCTTCAGGTTTTCAATAAAGCCACTTCAGTACCCATCCTGCACTGGTTTTAATGCTGTAATGGCAGTTGTTGTTATGATTAAATGTGCCAATGGGGCCTCTGTAAACCTCAGATAACTCACTTTTATGGGTTTTCCCTCCTGGAGGCAAATTCCTGCAGTGAATATATGGTTGGGAGACATCTACTAAATCACACTGTAGCACACAGTAGGAGAACCATAGTGAGTGCCCATGCTGTGTTTATAGATATTTCAATTAAAAAAAAAAACAAAAGGAGAAAAAGTTTAATCTGTTTTGATTTTTCACCCTGTGTCTGTGTGCCCAGATTATTTTATTCTGGAGAATAACTCTCTCCTCAAAGCTGCATTGAGATACAAGAGAATCCAGATCACTGACTATAAAACCCTACAGACTGACCGCTTTGGTAAATATTTCTTCCTATATGTTCATTTCACAGTTTACAGAAAACTTTTCATTTTATACCATTAGTATAATACTTTTAGGAAACCATATGATGTTTTTGCTAATACATTTTAAAATGTGGACAGGAGCATTCATTTAACTTTAACAGGCATCAATCATGTAAACCACATAATGCTTTCTTTTCCCTGAAGAGTTTTCTTTCCTTCTTTTTTTTTAAGACCTGCCTCTAAAGATTTCCTTCCCGCCAGACTTCTCTGACTCACGCCATTATGGACTACTGCTGATGATGTAAGCATTTTGCTGCTCTAAAAGCAGTCTGTATCCCCCATGGCTTTAAAAGAACAGATATGCCTCGATTTTAAAAGATAAAATTATTGATTTTCTTTTTTCTCCAAAAAGAAATGGAAATGAAAACTTTTCACACACACACACACACACACACACACACACACACACACACACACACACACACACACACACACACACACACACACACACACACACACACACACACACACACTGCACACTACAGCCTCATACTCCTGTTCTGAAGGGCCTGAAACCCAAGTGGTCTTCTACTGTTGTAGTCCATGCACCTGAGGGTTCAATATGAGATGCTTTTCTGCTCACCATGATTGTATAGAGTGGTTATTTAAGTTACTGTAGCCTTCCTGTCAGCTTGAACTATTCTGACCGTTCTCCTCTTAACTCTCCTCAACAAAGCGTTTCTGCCCTAAGAACTCCTACTCACTGGAGGGTTTTATTTATTTAGTTATTTATTTATCGCATCATTCTGTATAAACATTTGCGTAATCCCAGGAGATTAGCATTTTCTGAAATTATCAAACCAGCCTGTCTGGCAACAACAATCATGCCACAGTCTGACTCCGCAAAATGTTTCAGTATTCTGATGTTTGTGAGCATTAACTGAAGTTCTTGACCTGTATGTTCATTATTTCATGGACTGTGCTACTGTCACATGATTGGCTAATTGGATAATTAAACGAATACTTGCAGGTGTACAATGTTCTCTTACAGTAAAGTGGCTGGTGAGTGTATACATGACCAATCAAAAGGACACACTATACTGAAAATGAAGGAGCAATCTTTTAGGGCAATATACTTATAGTTAAATAGCTACTGCCCATGTGTCACTTACTTATGAATTAAATTGGAATTTTTTAATTACTAGTTTTTATTCAAATAAAATTGTTTCCCCAAAGAAGTTTGCATTTAGTTTTCATTCATTTTACTTAGTAGAAGCAGTGAGGAGCTCGGCCTGTTTGCGAATTTTAAGAAAAGTCTGATTGAGAAGACGCCAAGTATGTGCAAAGTTTCAGCAGGAATACAATACTTTTCATGATTAACACTTTTGTTTTATCACTGCATAATTCCATGGGTTGTATTGATAGTGTTAATATTCTCATTATTGATCTAACATAATAGAAATGAGTGAAAATGAAGAAAACCCTTAGATTGTCCAAATGTTTATTTGTTACTGTGTGTGTGTGTGTGTGTGTGTGTGTGTGTGTGTGTGTGTATATATATATATATAATCGTACAATATTTCACTTCTTCTTCTTTTTTTTGTTGCTTGTGACAGTAAGGGAGCATTTGTTTTTTGTTTTTTGTTAGTTTTTTTCATTTTGGGTGTGTAAACCTTTGCACCTGACTTTTAGTCGTGGAAACCCTAGCTCTCATCATACTATTAAAGAAATGGTTAAGAACTATTATTGCTTGTTTAGGACTGATAAGAGAAAAATGGAGATGAGGACCTGTGAGACTTGTGGAGAGAGAGAAGGGGAAACAGAGAGAGGCATCTCATAATGATCATTATCATGCTGTGTGTTTACATTAGGAGCTATTGTGATGAGTGAAAGAGGAACACAGCTGCAGGTAATTTTCTATTTATACATGAACACCTTTTCTGAAGGAAGGATCTGCTGTCTACATTAGTATCAGCACACACAGTAAGATTATATTTATCCACTTACGCTGATTGTGTTAAATGCTGTAATCATAGTACAGAAAGATGGTAAACTCTTAATACGCTCTTCCAAGTCTTCTGTGGATTTTAATTTGTGTGCCACAGTCAAAATGACCCAAGATTTCTCTTGAGGTGCCAATTAAGTTTAGAATATATATTTTAAATTCTTACCAGCATTATTATTATTATTTTTGCACTTTTACCATCTACTGTGTCTTTAAAGTTCATCTCTTACAACATTATTAATATTAAATGTTTATGGTGCCATCTGTTCATGGTTTCAGTTTCTTTGCTTTTGGAATTAGCCTAAAAATTTAAAATGACGTGATGCCCCGCAGCCACATGCGGCAGCCGTGGTGCAGAGGGAGTCCTGGGCAAAAAAACATTGAAACTTATGTTGCAATATGTCTCTGAAAAATTAAGACATCATTATGACTGTCTGGCTGTTCAGTCAAACCAAAAAGGACAGTTTCTAAGTGCAAGTTTTTCTTAGAGTGTGGGCTTAGGGACTGTGTGTGTGTGTGTTTGCTCTTTTGTGTGTCTGTTGTTTTGCTTTTGTATGAGCTGCTGAAAATAGTTTTGTGCATATAAAGATAGTGTTTTCTTGCGCTCATTATTTTTTACCTACTGTCAAGATACTATCAGTAAAATGTCAGATGTACACAGTTTGAGTATTTTAGACCATGGATGTGTGGATATTTAAATAATTTATGAAGGTTTTTAAAGAAGACCATTTTAAGAAATAGAACATAATTTATCCATCAATAAAAATACTAATTATGGCCAGCAGTGGGTAGTGATGCAACCTCACAGCTCCAGATTGCCCAGTTTGATCCTTAGCATGGATTACTGTTTGTGTGGAGCTTTGCATGATTTTTTTTTTTAACAGACAGTAAATTTTCCTGGTGTGAATGAGTGTGTGGATGTGAAAACTCTTAAATAAGTGAAAGAGAAATGTTTTGATACTGTAATTTCTTAATATAAGTTCCAGTTCATCCCTGAAATCTCACATCCTGTGCCTCTGTGTGTTTCAGTGACAGCGTTCCCGGTGGTCAGCAGGTGGATGACCAATACTCAGTGGACTGGGACTCTGTACTGGTGAGCTCTGACAATGTGATTGTGGCTCGTCTGGATGGCAGAGGCAGCGGCTTCCAGGGACAAAAGATTCTCCAGGAAGTGCACAAACGTTTAGGAGTGGTGGAGCTCCAGGATCAACTCACTGCTCTAGAGTAAGCCACTCATGCTGTTTATTGATTTTGAATCAATTCATTGTTGGCTGTTTGTGGGAAGGACAGAAATCTTATTATGTGTCAATCATGTGCTAATATGAGGCATGTTGTTTGCAGATACCTTATGAAATTTCCATACATAGATCAGAACAGGATAGGAGTGTTTGGCCGGGTAAGACTTCAGTTTTCCTGCCTCGTCTTATTTATTCACTTCATAGGGACCAGTCAATACTATTGTTTTTTTTTTAAATATTGCATAGAGGAGAAGGGGATGAAGTACAGATGCTACTAGACTGCTAACTGGGTAATCTAGCTAACCTCTGTCATAATCATCTTTAGTGTGTAATTACCATGGACAAAGATTTTAACATAGTTCTCCTCACTCAAAAAAGAACAAAAACTTCTTTAGTCAAAAGTCACTTATAAAGGAAGTCTAAGGGCAAATGTTAGGGAGTCTAAGTAAGGAATGAAACATATTGAGGTTTGTTGTTATAGTTAAACAACTGATGACAGGGCCCAACATGAAAAAGTGTTTCATTTCACTTACACAGCAATTCGTATGTTGTAATTTTTATCAGTTTATAGTTACAGTTAATGTTGAGGAACATCTACTCTACAAGTATCTCTGAATTAGTTTTTACTGTAGAAACAAAATCAAATTAACATAACGCTGTGATTTGCCTTGAAGACAGAACTACACTCAAAGATGCTGTTGTAGAAAATTAATCAACAACCTCTGAACAGTCAGATTCTCAAATTCTCAGACTCTCAAAAAGTCGATAGATTCCAATAATACATGAAAGAGACATATGAGAAAGATTTATTAAAGCTTTTCTCTTGTAGTTTCATCCACATTGTCTGGATCAGTTCAGTAAAAAGTAATTCCAGTTACTTTCCTGAGTTATTTGGAGTCTAATTTACAAATAGCTTTGAATAAAGAATTGAAGAAAAGGTTTCTACAAAAATATGTTTCACATGAACATTACAGCATCTGCCCATAGACTCCTGTTAGTGGTGATTTTCAATTAGAAGTGAGTTTTCCATTCTTTTCTAAATACAGGGAAACATGCCGAAATTATTGTGGTGATAATACGTGAATAGAAATTAATTCGTTTTTTATTTGTGTTTAGTAAGAGTAATGATTTATGACATTGCTGTATGTTTAATTTTTTTTTTGGGTTTGACTGCAGGGTTATGGAGGATATGTGACACTCCTGCTTGTGAAGTCCACTGAGAGTTTGTTTAAATGTGCTGTAGCCATGTCCCCAGTCACTGACTGGACTTTACATGGTAAAGCATACATAATCTCCGCTTTCTCTAAATCTAACCTCTAGCATTTGGCCAATACCTTTACTTCTTACAACAACACCTATACAGATACTGATTAGACTGGAAATGTTTGGTCAGATACATTTTATAAGCACAGTTGCTCATCTGAAATGACTATACTATAGATGATATTAGCTTTCTATGATGTTTAGTAGTTCAGTCAGTTTCTCTCTCTCTCTCTCTCTCTCTCTCTCTCTCTCTCTCTTTCTGCAGCCTCGGCATTCTCAGAGCGCTACCTAGGAGTTCCTTTACAGGACGACAGCAGGTACCAGGTGAGTTTGTAACTCTCTATACTCAAGCCAACAAGCTTGCCTGTCATTGTTGTGCTCTAAAGCATTATAAATTTGATATGAAGCAGTTAAGCTATTTTAAAATACCTGTCTGTTCTCCAGTCCTCCAGCGTGCTACAGAATGTGCAGGGCTTTAGAGACCAGACTCTGATGCTTGTACATGGAACTGCAGATGGTGAGAGAGTGAGCGAGAGAGAGAGAGAGAGAGAGAGAGAGAGATGGTTGGAAATTATGTTATACTGAGATTTTTCCTCTCCTGTGTTTATTTCCTCCAAGCAAATATTCACTTCCAGCACTCGGCTGAACTCATTAAGAACCTGGTGAAGATCGGAGCTAACTATACATTGCAGGTACTGAAGGAACAATAAATGCGGAATGCAACAAATACTTTTAAACATTTAGTGTCATATTTAGGGTTGGACCGCTCAGAAGATACGTCAATAAACAAATAAACACATGAGAACAAATAAATCTTCATTCAGAATTCTAATGTTTAAAATTATTTTCTGGGCTGACCTTTGAGATTATTAAAACTGTCTCTGTGCGGTTAACACGTTATACATTATACAACACATATAGCTGCCATTATAGAAAACCAGGCTGTTGTTATAAAACAACCCATAATATCACATTAGCACATAACAAACCCTAGAAATAATGAAAAAATAAAAAATAAAATTCTCATGAAAGAAGCATACATCATTGGCACCTGGATTCCATTTTATTATACTCAGTTCAGTGCTAATGGCATTCTTTTTTAATGGCACACTGCATGGGTATGCCACTGATCCTAATGCACTTTTATAGATATTATTTACATTCAATAAAGAAAGAGGCAGTCTTATGGTAAAATTTGTTGGTAATTTTTTTGTTGCAGCAAAAGTATTAGCACTTAATGTAATTCTTTATTTAATAACTTATTTATATATTTATGATTGCCCACAGTTAATAGTTTCTTGTCTCTAAATACGTTGTCTAAATCATGGGTTTAAAGATGAAATATTGTGGTTAAAACTAATTGTCTGAAATTGGTGCTGAATGTAAAACAGCTCATCACTGGAGTGTATATCTTATAACAAAAAACAGAAAGAAAAAAAAAAGCAACGAATTTGAGATAGTGAATAACTGAGACCATAAATGAGACCATACCATAATTGTTCATAAGCAGTTAGCTGAGATTATCTTGTGCGTTTGTACTGCCATGATATGTGTTTTTGTGCAGATTTATCCGGATGAGGGTCACTTCTTGTCAGAACAAAGTCGGCAGCATCTTTCGGCATCTCTGAGTAGCTACTTCCGATCCTGCCTGAAGGAGGACATCTTCCCACTCAGTGATGAGGAAGAAGAAGAGGAGGAGTAGGCTGAAGAGTATATAAACAGCAAGACCTTTACACACACACACACACACACACACAAACACACATACATTCATCCATACAGACCAGTGTAATACACAGTCACGCAAACCATTGCTCCCTGTAGGATCCCAGCTTACAGAGGCCTGGAGCTCTAAAAGGAAATATTCTTAGATTTTAGATAAGCGTGAGGGTGTGTGTGTGTGTGTGTGTGTGTGTGTGAGAGAGAGAGAGAGAGAGAGAGGGAGAGAGAGAAAGAGAGTGAGTGAGTGATTAGATATGTATATATGCATGTGGGTTTATGTGTTGATGTTTAGACAATGTGGATGTCGAGATATGGGCCCAAAAGGTGTGTAGGTGTTTTTCTTTTCTTTTGTGTGTGTGTGTGTGTGTGTGTGTGTGTATACTTGCTGATGATGGACATTTGTAACTGGAAATGAACTTGGTTGCTACAACAACCGAATCTTTCACATATCAGAAATCACTGCTATTTTAAGCCGGATGCTTCATGCGCTGACCAATCACAACACAGAATTTTCAATTGAATCCTGATTTGACCAATCACAGTGCAGATTGTTTGTTTGCGTGGACCTGATCCAGTCACACAGCTGCATGTTTGTGTTTGTTTTTTTCTTCAAATCTGCGGTAGACACCGGGACAAAAGCACTGTACTTGGTTACCGCACAAGAAAATGCTCACTGTTTCCATGGTAACAACCTTCACCAAGAAGAACTGGCGTTTCCATCAACAAGCTCTAAGCCACACTGAGAGGTTTAAGCAACAAGGTTGACTCTTCCGCACAGACAAACACACACACACACACACACACACACACACACACACACACACGCAGGACTTTACTGAATGCTGTAAAAATCAGACACCCTGTCCACACAAAACTGCGTCCAACAGGTGAACACATTTATTTCAGTTAGACATGTTTCTGGATCAATATTTCTTTATTGTAACTCAAACATTAATTTCAACTAATAACTGCTATCTGATGTGATCACTGTAAGTCTCCTACTCCTCTAATTTATGAGTCATTTACAAATTCCCTGCAGATAAATGTTGCCATGTCCACAATTTCCCCACAGAAGCGGGTTACTTGTGACCAGAGGGTTTGGAGTTGGTCATTTTACATCTCCAGAATCAAATTGAATACAATATTTTATGCTTTACAAATCCTACACCAAACTGACCTCCAAATCATCACAAACTACATGACCATGGAAACACCCAACACAGAGGTGGCTCCTGGTCCCATTCATAAAATAAGCTCTGTACATTTTGTATGCAGTATGTTGATGATAGTAATAACGTGAAATGTTTTGATAATCTATAAATACAGCTTTAAATACTGCTTTGTTTAAATGTATCGCATGGTATTACTAAAATATTACATTACAGTGGGTAATGGTCGTAATGGGTGGACGTTAAAAGCAATGTATAGTGTCTGGAAAGGGCAGATTTTCAGCTTTTGTATTGTTTCTGGGCTAGTTTTATTTACCATAGACTTGGCAACCCTGCTCCAGACACATCAGTTGCTTCTAGAACAGACAATTAATGTGTAGATACACATTTCAGTTCATAAAATGTATCTATATATCAATCAATCAATCAATCAATCAACAAATTCTTTCATTCATTCACCAAGGTCATTACTTTATCTTGGTCAGGGTGGGAATAACAGTCAGTCATACCTAATGGGCTATGTGACATAACCTAGTCACCTATGGCATGTTTATTGGGAATCCTGAGCTTGAGTCAGTAACTCAAGCTCAGGATTGAAGACAGGACCCTTGAGCTGTGAGGCAGCATTACTATCATTACACTGATGACATCAGATAGCATTGATCAGTTACATGTAATATTAGTCAAGTAACAACAAAAAAAAAGATTGTTCATTCAGGAACACGTACGACTAGAACAAAACACATTCACATGCTGGATACCAGTTTTCAGTTATCACTAAATCACTTTGGAGCATTTTATTTTATTAATGTATTTAAACTGCAAGTGTGTTACAGATTTGTATGAGTAAAGAGCAGTTTGCACAATTACTGTATGTCACAGATAATAAATGAGAAGTAGGCAACAGATCACACATGGAGACTGCAATAGCTTTAGAGCAACAGTAGTGCTTCAGAGTGAAAATACTTTCTGGATAGTTGTCATTAGTCTAGCTTATAGGGTTATAGCACAGAAGTGTACACAGCATGCAGAGGGATTGTTTTCTTTGTAATCCTTAGATGTAAATTATTAAGGTGACAGGAGCACATTAAAAGACTGAACGAGAGCATCATGCTGATAGCACTGCATGATGTACCGGAAGCTTCTGTAGCTTTTGTGCAAATGAAAAACTGAAACCTGTTCAAACACAACTCAGTGACTAATTATACAAAACATGAGCTGAATGTGGAAACTGAGTAAGAATATTCTGTACCATATTACCACGTTTAAATCCTTAGTGCAGTCATTAAAGTCATAGTGTGGACAGGCCCTGTGTAAGGGTTCATGAGTGTGTATATAGTAGACTCCAGACATGGCGATGTGATTTGTACAGAAAAGTGTATCCAGTACATACATACAGTATATTTTTGAGATTATCAGATATCATAGTAGTTTAGCCAACAGGGTGGATATTGTCATCAGTACATATCTGTGTTGATTTGATTGTTTATCTCTTTTGTAATTCAAATTTACTGTTTTTTCTGCTTTATTTTTGTTTGGTTGGTTGGGATCAGGGCAATGAGGGGAAAGGGAGGTTGGAGGTTTGGGCATTTCTGTCCTCGAGTAATGACTATAAATAAACAGCTCATCCAAACTGACCCAGACTCAATGATGTTATACATTTAATATGTAATTTCCTTATCATGAAAATCAATACTTATTGCATTTATTTATACAGAAATAATGATGGTGGAAGTGTACCAGTAGAAACCAAACCAATGCCTAAGAGTATTAAACAAATGGCTGTTTATTTTCATATTTTATGCAAATCGTTGAAGTTGGTTGGCTACAGAAGATTTCCTCTTACGCTCGATCTGGCTTTAGCATTTTTCTATAAAATAATCACCATTGATTAAGAGATTTGATAAGCATAAGCCTTGGAATAAATCACTTTTATTTAAATATTACAAATATTACATTACCATCCATCCATCCATCCATCTTCTATCGCATACTCCTTGTTCAGGGTCAGTTATCCATACAATAAATATCCTTGCATTAACTGCACAGCTTCATTTTATAGCCAGAGTATTTGAAGTTTGGAGGCAGTTTAATTCCATCAATAATCAATTAAAATGGGGATGGTATATTATGAATTTAAAACAACTGGCTGATTGGCGTGTGTGTATGTGATTGTGCCCTGCGATGGACTGGCACTTTATACAGGGTGCACCCCGCCTCGTGCCCGATGCTCCCTGGGATAGGCTTCAGGTTCCCCTGCAACCCTGAAAAAAGGAGTAAGCTTAGAAGATGGATGGATGGATGAACCCAGTATACTCTAATAATAAATAAGACACACATGACAGAATATAAATTTTAATTTGTTTTTTATGAATTATAATTAAAAAAAAAAAAAAAAAAAAAAAAAAAAAAAAAAAAAAAAAAAAAAAAAAAAAAAAAAAAAAAAAAAAAAAAAAAAAAAAAAAAAAAAAAAAAAAAAAAAAAAAAAAAAAAAAAAAAAAAAAAAAAAAAAAAAAAAAAAAAATAAAAAAAAAAAAAAAAAAAAAAAAAAAAAAAAAAAAAAAAAAAAAAAAAAAAAAAAAAATAAAAAAAAAAAAAAAAAAAAAAAAATAAAAGTAAAATTGTGCTTGAATTCCAGAATTTGCATTTAAAAGTTCAGAACCTTCTTATGTCATAATAGTTAAATAAAAATCTTGATGATACTGTATGTTCACTAGACCCATTCATAGTCTTTATGAAGACACCAAAAGTTATCAGCCATTATTGTTTTACATTGTGTTAATTGAAGAATGAAAAAATGCTTGCGCGAACTCTGATCTTTCTTTCGTGGGTATTCACAGTAATACAGTGATGAACTTATATTAATTTATTCAATTGAGCATCATCAACATCACTTAAATACTGAAAACTTACAGAATATACATTATACATCAATCTCAACTTGAATATTTTTCATTATTAAGTATTTATATTAATTAATATTAAAATAAATTAATTATTGATTGTTAATTATTATTATTATTATTATTATATTATAATGTTAATATTAGAGCAATTACTATATGAGATATGTTGAAGAAATTTGACAGTAAGTTAATGAAATTCACTCAGCTGGGCGTCCGCCATTACTCAAAGTCTATTGGCTGATTTTGGTCATGTGACTGGACTGTGATCATTTTTCCATGCGGCTCATTTTAAATGGAAAATTCTGTGACCCTGATCTTTCTATCATCTAAGTACATTTATGAGATTATTCTTCAATGCTCAATCAATGAGGCCTCCATGGATTGGATTTCTTTCTCCAGCACATCCCACAGATGTTCGATCGGAATGAGATCTGGGGAATTTGGGGGCCAAGTCAACAAGTTCAACCCTTTGTCATATTCCTCAAATCATCCCTGAACAATTTTTGCAGTGTGGCAGGGTGCATTATTCTGTTAAAAGAGGCCTCTGCCATTAGGGAATATAGTTGCCATGAAGGGGTGTATTTGGTCTGCAAGAATATTTAGGTAGGTTGTATGTGTTAGAGTAACATCCATATGAATGCGAGGACCCAGGAGATCCCAGCAGAACATTGCCCAAAGCATCACATTTCCTTTGTTGGCTTGTCTTCATCCCGTAGTGCATCCTGGTGCCATCTCTTCCCCAGGTAACGAATGCACACACACACACACACACACACACACACACACACACACACACACCTGGTCGTGCTACAGCCTAATTTGTGCTACAGTAGCTCCTCCAAAGGATCAGACAACACAGGCTAACCTTTGCTCCCCAAGCGCATCAATGAACCTTAGGCACCCATGACCCTTTTGCCATTTCATTGGTTGTCCATCCTTGCACCACTTTTGGTACAGTGAGGGAAAAATGTATTTGATCCCCTGATGATTTTGTACGTTTGCCCACTGACAAAGAAATGATCAGTCTATAATTTTAATGGTAGGTTTATTTGAACAGTGAGAAACAGAATAACAACAAAAAAATCCAGAAAAACGCATGTCAAAAATTTTATAAATTGATTTGCATTTTAATGAGGGAAATATGTATTTGACCCCTCTGCAAAACATGACTTAGTACTTGGTGGCACAACCCTTGTTGGCAATCACAGAGGTCAGCAGGTTTGCACACATCTTAGGAGGGATTTTGTCCCACTCCTCTTTGCAGATCTTCTCCAAGTCATTAAGGTTTTGAGGCTGATGTTTGGCAACTCGAACCTTCAGCTCCCTCCACAGATTTTCTATGGGATTAAGGTCTGGAGACTGGCTAGGCCAATCCAGGACCTTAATGTGCTTCTTTGTGAGCCACTGCCTTGCCTTGGCCGTGTGTTTTGGGTCATTGTCATGCTGGAGGACCCATCCACAACCCATTTTCAATGCCCTGGCTGAGGGAAGGAGGTTCTCACCCAAGATTTGACGGTACCTGGCCCCGTCCATCGTCCCTTTGATGCGGTGAAGTTGTCCTGTCCCCTTAGCAGAAAAACACCCCCAAAGCATAATATTTCCACCTCCATGTTTGACGGTGGGGATGGTGTTCTTGGGGTCATAGGCAGCATTCCTCCTCCTCCAAACACGGCGAGTTGAGTTGATGCCAAAGAGCTCCATTTTGGTCTTATCTGACCACAACACTTTCACCCAGTTGTTCTCTGAATCATTCAGATGTTCATTGGCAAACTTCAGGCGGGCATGTATATGTGCTTTCTAGAGCAGGGGACCTTGCGGGCGCTGCAGGATTTCAGTCCTTCACGGCGTAGTGTGTTACCAATTGTTTTCTTGGTGACAATGGTCCCAGCTGCCTTGGGATCATTGACAAGATCCTCCCGTGTAGTTCTGGGCTGATTCATCACTGTTCTCATAATCATTGCAACTTCACGAGGTGAGATCTTGCATGGAGCCCCAGGCCGAGGGAGATTGACAATTCTTGTTTCTTCCATTTGCGAATAATCGCACCAACTGTTGTCACCTTCTCACCAAGCTGCTTGGCAATGGTCTCGTAGCCCATTCCAGACTTGTGTAGGTCTACTATCTTGTCCCTGACATCCTTGGAGAGCTCTTTGGTCTTGGCCATGGTGGAGAGTTTGGAATCTGATTGATTGATTGCTTCTGTGGACAGGTGTCTTTTATACAGGTAACAAGCTGAAAGAGCACTCCCTTTAAGAGTTTGCTCCTAATCTCAGCTCGTTACCTGTATAAAAGACACCCAGGAGCCAGAAATCTTTCTGATTAAGAGGGGGTCAAATACTTATTTCCCTCATTAAAATGCAAATCAATTTTTTGACATGCGTTTTTCTGGATTTTCTTGTTGTTATTCTGTCTCTCACTGTTCAAATAAACCTACCATTAAAATTATAGACTCATAATTTCTTTGTCAGTGGGCAAACGTTCAAAATAAGCAGGGGTTCAAATACTTCTTTCCCTCACTGTAGGTATTAACCACTGCATACCAGGAACAAGACCTGCCATTTTGGAGATGCTCTGACCCAGTCATCTAGCCATGGCCCTTGTAAAAGTCACGTGGATCCTTATGCTTGCCCATTGTTCCAACACATCAAGTTGCTAAAATATCCCACCCCTTGACAGATACCATAGTAACAAGATAATCAGTCTTCACTTAACCTGTCAGTAGTTTAAATGTTATGGCTAATTGGTATATTTGAGTTCCCAAACTAATGCTTTTCTGTTGATCCATTTGATAACCCTATGTTATTGGATGACTTAAGAAATGTTCTGGATGCATGGACAACACAAACTCATAATAAGGATTTAAAGTATATGCCAAAGTATATTTATTATTGCAAATATTTAACACACAATCTAATGAAGCTTTGAGTAATATGTTGACTGTCAAAATTAAATAAGTTAATATAGGAATTACAGGGGCATATACATTTTGTATTCTACAATTCCTTTTTATTACAGTATGATAATAATTTGACAATTGGCTTATGTGTGATATATAAAGTCTCAGTGTGCCACTTGAAGGTATGCACACTAACATTTACACGAAATGAGGCAGGGACACAAATATTTCCTGCATTAAAACAGTTAAGTTTTATACTTAGTGTTCATCAAAGGGAATAGTGACCATGTCCGCAGGTACCTTGATGGATATAGACTCACTTCGAAATAAACTGAAATATTGAGCTTATACAACCTTATATTTCAACACAGAAAACAATATTTCATTTATTAAAACAATTCATTTTTTAAAAAATCTGAATGATCAAGAATAAAAATAATAACCCGAGATCTCACATGCGAAGAGACTTTATCCAAAGTCTCTAAGCCTCATATTTTGTGCATAATGCATAACAGAATAATAATAATGTGGGGAAATGCCCACTATTATCTCCTGTATCAGGATTTAACTATGTTTTATCCAAACATCTTTCATTCTTGTATGCAGGATTACATAAATAAAAATTCAATCATTGTTCTAGCTATATTGTAGTATGTTTCGCTTTCATGAAATGAAGAGGAAAAAGAGCTTCACTAAAGCAGTATTTGGTTGATTTGTAAGCTTCAGAGTATCTATGGGTATTGTCAACTTAGTCATTCATACCAGTGCAGTCTCTACTGACACAGCACAACTGATCTTCCAGAATCTCACACAGTCATTGTAAATCTGGCCATTGTGTGACTCAGTGTGGCTGCTCCACTGCTACACCAGATAAAAAAGCCTTCTGTGCCTCTGGCAGGTAGGAGAGGGACTAGTGTGATTAGAATAAAGTCACCCATGTCAAGGATGCTTGTTATGGCAACCATCTTGTCTTAAATCCCACCCGAGTCCAGCTGAGATCACTTAAGCCACAGATGCTAGTCCCCCTCCCTGGTTTCCATGGTGACCGCAGTGTTTTCATGGAAGCACTTTCTGAAGAAGGAGATGATAGAACTCAGCATGTAGTATTTGCTGCTGATGTAATGGCCCTCGTCAGGAAAAATCTACATGGATTCAGAAAGAGCGTGGAAGTATATATACAACTACAGAACGGTTTGCATGGAAAAAGTAAACTCTAGAACATGTATTACTGAGCTCTATTCAGAGGGCTGCCATACTGACCTGTAAAGTATAGTTCACATTATGCATAGATAACAACTTCACCAGCTCTGCTGTGTGTTGGAAGTGAACAGAAGCTGCAAGAAACAGATGGAGAGGTAGAAATAATCTCCTAGTGTGACAACATACTTAAAGAAAAAGCTACCAAGAGAAACATCAAATAATTTTTGTCTCTTATTTTCTGCTTATTTCATATCTTAATTTTAAGTGAATCAGTTGCAACTGTTGCAAGTGATGCTTATGATTTTATGAAATGACTGATCTACATAAATTATAATCTGCATCATGTCACATCCAGATCCAACATTTCACCAGGACAGCTTAGTTATCAGCAAGAACTGATTTATCTCAATTCAGTTCTTCTCATGCAGAGGTCTGCTTAGCTCTACCAGACCAATACGATGGACCACTCTGCTATCATCAAGTATTTCTAGTCAAATACCATGATTCAGCCATCAGACCAATGCTTGTGTTCTAAAAGTGCTAGAACTGCCACAGTGATTTCCTTGTTTACCAGGAAATCCATAAAATTGGCAAGTATCTTCTGAGCACTCCGTTTCTATCTCTGTGTTTAAAGCAGCGTTCGACCATTCACCAGAAGGAAAGGATGGAGGGGAGAAATTAGTACGCCTTTAAAAAGGTCCAGATTCAACTATTGCTAATGCCTTACACAATCTTTCTTGCCGTTCCTATAATCACTTAGGGCCCTAGGTTGAATGAGCAGCTACAGCTTTGTACCCATTTTTTAAAGCATCTCTGGGAACATGTTCAAAGAGACCGTGTCTGCCAAGATTACAACCTCATTTTGGTTTGCCTCATATAACACAATCAAATGAGCTAACCTGTTGAGAGAAAGAAGAACTACATGGACAACCAATTTGAGAAAGTATCATCACACATTTCACAGACGCTTTCATTTGGTAGTAGTTGCAGACAAAAAAGTTTCCACATTCCGCAGACCATTACAAATTCCTTCACATCTGTGGACAATGCAGACTCATCTCTGGAAATCACAATTCCTTATGCTATGCAGACCTCAGTGAGGTGTTTAGTAAGAGTAGAACTACTAAACTTTCTCCTCATCAAACTCATAGAACACACCACTCCTCCATGGAATTGAATCTTAACTCTCTACTATGAAGAGACTAAGGCCATGGATGAGAATATCCAGGAGGCTCTCCAACAGGGATTCACCTGTCCTTCACAACCCACACATCAGACATATTGTTGTACTGAAGAAGTAAAGGAAGTAGAAGAAGGCTAATGTTCGTGTGTCAATTACATTCATGTGTCAACTACGATGTTTAAGCATAATCACTGTCAAAAAAGAGATTATTGTTACATTAGCTGTAGAACAATTCAGACATTCATGATTCTTTATTAGACTAGAGTTGAACATTATAATCAGATTTGGTTTAGAGATTGTGAGAAATGGCATGCACGTGCTATAAATAATTGGTGATGCCATATGGTCTGATTAACACCCCGTCCATGTTCCAGGTATTCATGAGTACTTTTCAAGATATGCTTGACAAACAGGTAATATTATACATTGATGGCATTCCCATAGAATCTGCATAGAATGTTCACAAGGTACAGTGATAATTATTGAGGACCAGTTGTTTGTTAACCTATCATGTTCAATTTAAGCTAACTAGCTTAAATTATTATTATTTTTCTTTAAATTTTTCACTATTTCAGTGCCACAATTTTCAAGCTAGACATTAAAAATCAAGTTCAGATAGCAAGTACATCGGACATAATCTGATTATGGTTAATACAGGATAATATTAACAGGAAGTTCTGAACAGATCTCACTGTAGAAAATACAAACAATTGCCATGAATGCTAAGGCTAGGCCACCTTGCAGGACAAAATATGAATGCACAAAAAGATGCAATGCCCAATATTTCAGTGGAGTGGGCATTTCCCCTCAGCCCAAAAGTCTGTATGTAGTGTGAGTTCTGCTGTGGGGTGGAGGCAAACTGAGCCTCTAACTTACCATCAGCTGTGCCATGTAGGATCAGAAACGTCTGCTTCTCAGAGATGCTGATGTTAGACAGCAGGCTAGAGATCTGACAAATGCAAAAATTCATGCTGTATCACTCAATATACAGATCCAATCTCTCAACTGCACCTATGCAGTTGAATGGATTAAATATATTACAATATGACAGCTGAGTCTGGTATTTAAAGGCTCACTCTTTATCAATATCACATAAGGCACAATATAATGTTACTTTCTGCAAATAAATGTATGATACAATATTGTGATTATATCATCATGCACAACACAACAATAAAATGCAGGAAATTTTATTTATTGTTTTATTTATTTAAATTTAATTTAATTTTATTTTATTTTTGTTAATTTATAGCTATGAGCATAGGGGAGTTTTATCATCGAGGAGACATTGTATTGAAGAAGCCACCCTGAAAACTATCCACTACGATATAGCTAAGCTGATTTTTTAGAAAGAGTTTTTTCAACAGTTTCTGTCATAAGCTATTACACTAGGTAACACATTTTTTGTTCCTTGGTACTGTTATTTTCTAGTTGCTTATGCTTCAAAAGTATAGACAATGACTATTAGTCCGCTGAAACTTTGCTTTTGTGACCCAGACAACATAAGTCAGAAATAAAGTCAGAAAAAACAACATACGAATCAAAATTAACGTATTTATACTAAAGTTATACAAAAATTACCACAAAAGATTTGAAGTGAGTAGTTTTTCACTTTCATGAAGCAGCCCCCAAATGTAGTCTTCCATCATGTTCCATCCTTGGTAGCGGCATTCAAAGTCCAGTACATCTTGGTGGAAGTGCTCGCCTTGCTTCACTGATTATGCTCCCATGTTCTCCTTGAATTTATAAGAATGAGCATCAACGAAATAGACTTTGAGAGATATCCTGCAGCCCATTGTGCCATAGTTCTTCACTGGAGTCTAAAGCAGCTCTACATAGTTTTCGGCTTTGCAATTGCCACTGCGTCAAAGCTGTTCCGAGTCGCTTTCTACTTCCTAGTGAGCTTCTTGGAGAATTCCTTGCAATCCAGCATCTTCTTTATCTGCGGTCTGACAAAGACATCAACTTTGACTTTTGCCTTAGACAGCTTAGGAAAGAAGTCTTGAAGAAACAGTACTTGAAGACTGCCGACTCCTTATCTAGAGCTGTAACAAATTGTTTCATAAGTCCCAATTTTATGTGCAGTGATGGCATCAACACCTTCCGGTGTTCCAATAATGGCTTCCACTTGATATTGTTCCTCCCCACAGTGAACTTGGTCCTCTGTGGCCAGTCCCACTTTTGGTAGTGTGCCTTGGTGTCCCTGCTGTCCCAGAAACAATGATAGAAGGGAAACTTGGTAAAATACACCTCCATTTTTAAGTCTCTGATGACCCCCCAGCCATACTCATCATACTTTAAGGCATCCAGCGGTGTCTTGATGCTGTTGGAATCCTCTTTGAGGTAAAAACAAAAGAACAAATTTTGAAATCTACCTGTTTTTTTCTGACTTTATGTGAACGAAAAGATGAAAATTCACCATTTTGTCAATGAAAATCGGACAATTTAAAAATACCAAAGTCCTGGTCACAAAAGCAATGTTTGAGGGGAATAATAGCCATTTTATATACTTTTGCAGTAAAAGAAATGAGGAAAAAACACTTTGTTAAAAATAACAAACTATTTGTTATATGGTGTTATAACAGACTACATTTACTAAAAACTGTTAGGGCCAAAACTGGCATATCAAAAAATTGTGTGAACATGACCCCAGTGCCCACAGCATAACTTACACCTATGGACCTTCTGATGCAGACTGATAGATAAATAGGTTAAGTAAATGTTATCATCCGAATACCAAAGTGATGTATGACTGTATGGCCCTGCTCAGGATAAAACTGAAGAACTGAAGGTGAAAGAATGAATTATTAATAAGAATAAGAGGAAGAGGAAGAAGAAGAAGAAGAAGAAGAAGAAGAAGAAGAGGAAGAGGACAAAGCAAGCCTGCATCACTTGCCTTACCTGATACTTGTGTTCATCCTTGGTTGGGAACCCAAAATATCGCTCTGTAAATGCTGAAACTTCACAGATAAAAAAAAAGAATGAGCAGCTGTTTACTAAACTTATTCCAACTCAAAATATTTGAAATGGCTTTTTAAGTTTCTAAAATAAGACGCATACACTCATAATGATATAGAATATTTGTTAGATGTGATATTGTTAGTGTTGTTGTAATGGCTTCTGCGGTACCATAGAGTCTCCAGTCAGAGACGGGTGCCATGGCAACACCACAGCGGAATGGAGAGATGTGAGACAGGAGGAGAAGGGAACTTAGGAAGCCGCCATATGCCTGCAAAACCACATACACAGACACACACACACACACACAACACACATGCAGATATACTGTACGTATTCTAAATGTTTGCAAAACTCTGCACAATTAGGGTATACTAATGCAACATAGAGCTTGAAGATTACAAAATCTATGTAGTTTGTGAGCTTCCACTAATTATGTATTCTGCTGGATGACTTGTGAAAAAACATTGAGGTTGAAAATTTTAATAGATCCAAAATAATGTTTTTCAAACATTCAAATAATGTAGGGGCATGTTTTTTTGTTGTTTTTTTCATTCCCTTCACATCTAATTACAACATCAGTACCAGTTTTGTGGTAATTCCTTAAACATTTATGAACGAGGAAGGGAGCTATTTCTGTAGTGGAAGAAAAATCACTTGATGTTTTATTCCTGGAACAGAATAAAATAGCTCTGTTCTCTTCACCTTGCCAAAAACACCAACCCTGCTGCCATCAATGTACGATTGCTTCACCAGATACCTGGAAATACAAACAAGATTACCAAAGCTGATTTTATCTGTTAAGTGTGTTACATCAGATGTTCGATCGTATCAGAAAAAATACTCATTTTAAAACCATACCATTGTAAATACAAATATAAACAACTGTGATCAAATCACAATAATTATATTCTGTGTTAATGTGTAAACAATAAAACCTTTACACTATAGTCATTGTTCTTTGCATGAAATGTCCTATTCTTTGTCCAATATTTTGCTTAGCAACCAAAGCTTACTGGCAGAAGAACTGTTTATTGTAAATATAATTAATAATAAATTCAATTATTTATTGAGCATTTAATTTTATCATATTCTTTTTGCTGCTGCTTCACTTCATGCCTAAGAACACCCATGATAAAATCACTCACAGTCTTTAATGGCTTATTGAGTTTGGTTCTTCTCAGGGTTTCTTTCTCGTATTATCTCAGTGAGTTTGTCCTTGCCACTGTGGCCTCTGGCTTGCTCATTAGGTATTATATCTTTTGTTAAAAGTGCATACAAATAAAAATGAAATTGAATACCAACTTTAATTAGCACTAAAAGAAGCAGTATGATTTTATTATGAATGTAAAATCATAATAAATAATTTTTTCAGTGTTTTCAGTCACATATGCACACATGATGTGTATTTCATACTTAAAATAAGAACTCATGAAGTGTAGCTTAGAAATGTGAGACATGTGAGACATATGAAAAGAGAAATACACTGTCTCTTACTCTAGAGCAGTGAGTTGGTCCTGGATCTCCACCACTCCTAGCCGCTTATGCACCTCCTGTAGATTTTTTTGTCCCTGGAAGCCACTGCCTCTGCCATCCAGACGAGCCACTATAACATTGTCTGAGCTCACCAGTACTGAGTCCCAGTCCATATGGAATTGTTCACTCACCTGCTGACCACCGGGAACGCTATCACTGAAAACAAAGGAGGAAATGCTTGTTGGTATGTGTGTGTGTATTCCACACTGTGCACAGACTGAAAGCAGACTGAACAAAAGTGTCATGAAATCAATAGCAGGTGATAGGTAATCAGTGATGTGCCAAGATCAATAAAGAGCTACCAGATTGTGTGTCAAGCTTCCACAATACCAGCGCTCTAACTGGATGGCAACACACCTGAATGCTCCTACACACAATCTTGCATTTAAAGCTGGGATTTGTAGTATGAGTGTCTACGATCAAGATTATTGGATTTGAATCCAACAACTAAATATCAACGAGATAAAAAGAAAAAGGCACTCTATGTTCAAGATCTAAGGGATTTATTTACAATTTAAATGTTTTAAAATGAATTTTAAAATACATGGGATACGCTTAATATTTGTAATGAACGAAAGAAACACTGTGTAATGTGTTGGAAACGCTTAAAAATTTTCTTTCTAATGTTGTACTGATTAGTTATTACATAAGTAACAATTATCAGAAGCTTTAGGTAATGGATTACACAATTTCACTAATGTACTCTGTTTCATTTCAATCTTTACTTTATGTTTCATTTTAATGGGTGATTACTGAAATTGAAATCTTATTGAAACATTTTTATAATGATTGTTTTTCCTTTTTAGACAAGAATACTACAATCCTATTATTTCTACAACTAATCAGTGTACCAGGGAGCCAGTTATAAACTTTCTTTATAACTGTATTGGTTTCAGATTCTACTTTCTCTATTGTAAATGTGAAATGTCTTTTAAATCTGATGCTGGCTTTGGTGATGTTCAAGCCCTTTGTCTTGTACGCACAATGGGTGTTTGTGTGTATTTGTATATGTGTGTAAGAATGGTAATGGAAAATAATGGATGAACGTACAGTATGAAGAGCAGAGGATGCTGATTACTCTCATCAAAATCCACAGGGAAGCTGAGCTCCAGTCGCAGTGCTGCAAGCACACAGCTCATTACAACAGATATCAATATGAACAAATGCATTTCAGTGCCATATTTAGTGTACTTTATACACAGTCACATATTATCTAAAAAATCATTATAATTTCACTGACCATAGTATGTCATATCAGTGTTGATGACAGTAATTTGTTACCATGGTTATTGGAGGGTATGATTCTGATTTCTCTGCGGGGGATTTTTTTCTGTTTGAGCAAGTCTCTGAACTCCAGACCAGAATGTACAGTCATATAACCTACAAAAACAGAAGAAGAAACATCTCAGACATTTAGACTTAACACTTGCTCACAAATCTTCTTCAAGGGAGACAATGAGGTGCTTTGGGACAGTTTTACAAATCTGCTATGGAAAACATTTTAATTGTTTTAATAATCAAATAGGACATAATTCATTGGAATTAGTTATATTAATTTTATTCATTTTTTCTATCCAACCCCTTTTTTAATGGTAGAAAACCAGAAAACCCAAGTACTAAAACTCACAGAAATCTAAGGGAAGTTGTTGGACAATCAATAAACCATGCAACATGTAGTCAAAATTCTTCACCCACAGCTCAAAGCTCTTTGAAACTTAAAACATTGTCATGCTGGAACAGGTTTGGGCTCCTTATTTCCATTGAAGGTAAATGGTAATGCTACAGCATATAAAGACATCCTATACAATTGTGTGCTTCGAACTTTGTGGCAACAGTTTAAGGAAGAACCACATATGGGTATGATGGTCAAGTGTCCACATACTTTTGTCCATATAGTGTAGCTTTTCCAAGTGAATTTCTATTATTGCAAAATCTGGTTACCCCAATGCAAATGTTGAAAATTACATTCCAACGCCACTGAAAGATGCCCCACCTACCTTTACATTTATAACCTAATCTACTGTACATATGACAAACAGTCCACTGTCATGTAAGTGTGTAAGTGCTCTATAATAAAAACAATGTGAAGGCACAGGGCCAGCATGAACAATTTGACAGCAAACAGTATGCCAGAGCTGTATTTCCCTGCAGTTCTCACCTGGTTTCCTTCTGAAGCTAAGCAGGGTTAAGCCTGGTTAGTACCTGGATGAGAGAACTCCTGGGGGAAACTAAGGTTGCTGTTGGAAGTGGTATATGTGAGGCCAGCAGGGTGCTCACACTGGTGACTGTGTGGGACCTAATACCCCAATATTGTTACAATGTACTGTAGAAACAGCACAGCTCCTGACTCTCTGTCGTTAACAATCCCAAGACACTTATAGTAAAAGAGTAAGGGAATGTCCTGGAGAAATTCCCCCATTGGCCTTTCTCTATCATGGCCTCCTAATAATCCCCATCTGAACTGGCGACATCACTCGCCTCTCCTCTCCACTAATAGGTAGTAGGGGTTCTGGCACACTATGACTTCCCTCGCATCATCCAGGTGAATGCTACAAACTAGTGGTAGTTGAAACAATTCCCTCCCCCTTACCTGTAACTCTCCAAAAACGTGATCAAATCATTTTTTTTAAATGACACAGCTAGCAAGATTTTAGACATCTTTCAGTATACTGTCTGCATTTATGGCTGTTTTGATAAAACATATACATCTGAAGATATATACTGTAGAAGAAAGCATAAAGTACAAATAGCATGACCAGTATTAGACAACCACAATGCCACACAATAAGCTTTATAACGGCACAATAATTTATAGCTACACTGAACACAATGAGCATTTCCATGTTGAACCGAATGACTGAGCAATCGGCATGCGGTTTAGACCATTGCGTACCAAGTGAATGGTGCATTCTCACTTATTTTCCTATGAACTTTTATTGTTAATTTACAAAGTTCAACGAGCATACACACTATGATTAAAAATAGGCTTCCAGGAATACATCGCCATAGGTCTGAAAGCGACTATTGTTCTCCAGTCTGTGATGTGCCTATGCATTATAAACGGTCAGAATGTTCCCTTGCTATTTTATTCATTGTTAGGTAAAAATCAAGTACTGTAATTATCAGGCTGAAAATCAAGGCAGTAATTATCTGATCATTTGCAAGTCATGTATTAATTTCATTTCATTCTGAAGACATTACTGGCAATAATCCCAGTGAAGTAAAAGACAGCAGAAAAAGACACCCCCCCAAAAAAAAAAATCTATGAAAAGAACAGAAAGTGTTCCCTAATTAGGGATGTAATTATGATTTAAATCTTTTTATTCTTAGTGACTGTGTGTGGGTGTGTTTAATACTCACTACTTATATTGGCAAGCTGGTGCAGAGTAGTTTTGGGAATTCCAGGCCCTGAGGAAAGACACAACTTGAACACTTTAACCCACTCAGCAAAATAAATCACTTTAGGTATTTGTGCTAGTTCATTTATAATTAATTATGTCTACAAAGCCATACTTCCCCACCGTGAGAATCTACTGAACATTAGCAGTAAATCACTACAATGTGCTTCAAGTCTGATGAAATTAAAGGAGTACTTCAGTGTTTTCTACCTTTATCTCCATTTACTGAGGAAACAACAGAAAGCTTGTGTATTTGAAAGACACTTACTATAATGGAAGAAGTCTAAGGGAAGTTCTCAACCAACATTTCTGTGAAACATATTTTTGTGAATACTTCTGGAAAATGTATTAATCTCTCTCTCTCTCTCTCTCTCTCTCTCTCTCTCTCTCTATATATATATATATATATATATATATATATATATATATATATATATATATATACAGTGCCTTGCGAAAGTATTCGGCCCCCTTGAACTTTTCAACCTTTTGCCACATTTCAGGCTTCAAACATAAAGATATAAAATTAAAATTTTTTGTGAAGAATCACCAGCAAGTGGGACACAATTGTGAAGTGTAACGAAATCTATTGGATATTTTAAACTTTTTTAGCAAATAAAAACTGAAAAGTGGGGCGTGCAAAATTATTCGGCTCCTTTACTTTCAGTGCAGCAAACTCACTCCAGAAGTTCAGCGAGGATCTCTGAATGATCCAATGTTGTCCTAAATGACTGATGGTGATAAATAGAATCCACCTGTGTGTAATCAAGTCTCTGTATAAATGCACCTGCTCTGTGATAGTCTCAGGGTTCTGTTGAAAGCGCAGGGGCATCATGAAGACCAAGGAACACACCAGGCAGGTCCGTATCGCTTGCACAGGAGCACTGTGCAGGCGATCATTGAAATGGAAGGAGTATCAGACCACTGCAAATCTACCAAGACCTGGTAGATTTGCGGTGGTCTGTACTCTTCCATTCAAAATGATCCCACACAGTGCTCTGGGATGTTTAAAGCTTGGGAAATCTTTTTGTATCCAAATCGACGAACTTCTCACAACAGTATTCGGACCGGCCTCGTTATTCATGTTCTCTCGCGCAAGACCTGATTACAAGGTGGTTCTTATCACACATCACTCATTGGGACAACAGTGGATCATTCGAGATCCGCTGAGCTCTGGTGAGACTGCTACACTAGTAAGGAGCCGCATGTTGCGCCCCGGTTTTGTTGTAAAAAAAATGTCAATAATTCGTTACACTACTGTCACTGCTGGTGATCTTCACAAATAAAATTTTATATCTTTATGTTTGCTAGTAAAGGTGAAAAGTTCAAGGGCGCTTTATTGTATATATATATATATATATATATATATATATATATATATATATATATATATATATATATATATATATATATATATATATATATATATATATATATATATAGGGCCTATGTTTCTGATTTTGACATCAGAGTTTGCCAGTTTTTGACCATTAAAAATGTAACTGTGATGCTGCAACCTATAAATCATTTTAGGGGGAAAAAAGGAAAATGTACAATAACCTAATTGTATAAGTGTGCACACCCTTAAGTTAATGTTTAGTTGACGCACCTTTAGATTTTCATTCAATCTTTTTGAGTAAGAGTCATTCGGTGTGGCACATCTTGACTTAGCGATATTTTGTTATTCTTATTTGCAAAAGCATTCTAACTCGGTCAAATTGGCTGGGCATCTCCTGTGCACAGCCCTCTTCAGGTGACCACAGATTTTCAATTGAATTTAGATCTGGACTTTGACTGGGCCATTCCAAAACCTTGATCCTGTTTTGCTGAAGCCATTCCTTTGTTGGTTTGGAGGTGTGATTCGGTCCTTGTCATGCTGAAAGGTGAAATTCCTCATCATCTTAGGTGTTTTATCAAAAGCTTTAAGGTTTTGCACAAAATTGAGTGGTATTTGGAGCTATTCATTATTGCCTCCACCCTGATTAAAGCTCCAGTTCTAGCTGAAAAAAAGCAGCCCCAAAGAATGATGCCGCCTGCACCAAGCTTCATTATGGAGATGGTGTTCTTTTGATGATGTTTTTTTGTGCCAAACATATCTTTCCATATTATTGCCGTATTATGGTCTCATTAGACCATAACACATTAATCCCCATGGTCTTGGGAGATTGGATGTATTATTTTTTTTTTGGTTAAAAAAGGCTTCCATTTTGCCACCCTACCCTGTCGCCCAGAATTTGGCAGATTGTTTTCACATGTAGAGAGCAATCAGTTCTTGCCAGAAATGGCTGCAACTGTTTAAACGTTGCTGTAGGCTTCTTGGCAGCTTCCCTGACCAGTTTTCTCCTGGAATTCTCATCAATTTTAAAGGGACAGCCTGTTCTCAGTAACATCCAATGCAATTGAATATTTTTTGTAACCCTCTACTGATTGATATTTATTCTTGACGGGTCAAATCTGAGCAACCTGAAAACAGTTTGTTGAATATCGGAAAACTGAATGATTGAATATGAATTTGTGAACACTAACAAAATGTATGAATTATGAACACTACTTAAAGTATCTCTGAATCTCTGAACGCTGAAATAAAACAAATATAACTTTCAGAATAAGTAAGCACAGATGTGTGGTTTTCAAATCACACACTCACTTTCAGTAGCGTTCAGTAACCACTGGTGTATGAATTGAATGGCTAGATTTAATAGATTTATTTTTCATTGTAGACACCCTGGTTATATAGTCACCTATTTCCAATATTGTCGGTGCTCTTAGACTTTCATTAAAACTGAGCTTTTGTTCACAGTGCATAGTGTTGGAAAAACTTATATCTAGATCTAATTTTCATCTAACCCAAATGAGCACAGTGTGCTGATTTTCTGCTTAGTTTAGAAGATTCAAAATGAACAAGTCAAAATGAACAAGTTTCAATTTATGACTTATTTAAACCTGATTTTCCCAGTTAAAAAAAATAAATAAAAAGATGTGCAAGATATGTTGACGAAGAGGGAGGAACCTGCACAGTGTAGCAGTACTGTTTGTAAATCCGGACTCAGGTTAGCATCATAATATGAGCAGTGAGGTTTGGACAAGGAACATGTCAAACACTCGCGATGAAACAGATCCACTGTCTTCACCCTAGATATACAAGTTAAAACATTAGACCAATCCATACGCAGCTACACACTGTTCAAATGTTCAAATGGTAGAGTAAGTCCGTCAGAACATGAGCCCTTATTGATCAGGTGCAGAAGACGTGAATTCTCACCTGTACAGGTGTCTTTGTGAGATTCCGTCCTCGGTGCTAATATAATACCTACATAAATACAAGAATGACATCGAGGCCATCAGCAAATTACTGATCACAGTTATCCATCCAAATGTTTTACATGCGTTAAGAAAACCTAGTGCTGGATAACATAGATCAGTGTTTCCCAACCGGGGTGCCATCTGATGAGGGCAGGGACGCAGTGTAAAAATCCTTCGAACATTTTTTAAATGGTAAAATATGTATAAAACATTTAATATATATGATAAATATCTAATGTCTGAAATAATAAGATAGACACAGAAATAATAAGACAGTCACACACACGCATAATAATAATAATAATAATAATAATAATAATATATAAAATTATTCCCTCCCCCTTGGTGACCTGTCAGCAGCCCGTCAACATCAGTATACGCAATGTATGCGCATGTTTTATCCTAATATTTAGCATGTGATGATGCATTTGTAGTGCAAAAGAATATGGACAGATTTCTTAAAAGAAAAGCTCCAGATGGTTCTGGAACATCAAATTCATCCGCATGTAGCTAACACTGTCTATAATTAGTGTTTGTGTAGGGTGCCACAAATTGAAAAAAAAAAAAAAAAAAGATCAAAGGATGCCGTGAATGAAAAAAGGTTAGGAAATGCTGACGTACATAACCTAGAACCTAGAACATTTTATGAAAACCTAGTAATGACAATAGAACATTGGCATTATTATAGACTTTCAGTAAATACTGTTATTCTGATTGGGGAATAACTTGATGACAGAGTGCTAGCAAACAGCATAATCTTACATGAGAAGAAATAAGTATTTAATACTGTCACAATTGTTTTCAGAATATTATTTTTGTTGATTATTTTTCTACATCTCTTTCAGTACACATTTTTACTACTGAGGCCTTTTAGCATATTATTTAACAAACGCATTTCATTTTCTAATTTAGATATTACATATTTTTCATAAAACCACGTAGACAGAAACCCCTCTTGTCTGTAAGTGTGTAAAGAAGAGAATCTGTGGTTGTCTATGTTTGTGTGTCGCAGATACTCATACACACCAATCCACACATAAAGCCACAATATTCCATAATAATTCTAGGAAGATTAGCAGAAAAAGTTTTAGAGAGAAAAATAATATAAAATGGACATACAAAGTCTACACACCTCTTTAAAAATGGCAGGTTATTGTGATTTAACAAATGAAACCAAGACCTTTTTCCACCTTGAATGTTTTATATCAACCAACAAAATTCAAGTGAAAAAAAAAAAATAGAACCATTTCAGGGAGAAAAACGTACATTAACAGATTATATAAATATACACCCCCCTTAATACTTTGTTAACCCGTTCATGCATGAATTAACTATAACCAGTATCAAGATTCTTAAGATATATTAAAATATTAATGCATGCCAATGAATTTTGAGGGTTATTTTTCTGAACGTCACTTATCTTAAAACTTGAATGGTAAAAGTACCATGAATAAAAACAGCATAAAATTTTCTTCCTGAGATGGGAAACAACAACCATTTCCAATGTGTTTATAAACAAAAATGGTTAACATTCAGGTTGAAAGCATTTAAGTTTGTTACCAAAATTATAGAAAATATAATTTTTAATAAATATACAGTGGGGGAAATAAGTATTCTATTCAGCACATACTTTTTTTTTCAGGAAATATATTTCCAATGAGGTTATTCACATGAAATTTTAACCAGACTTTGGTATTAACTCAAGAAATCCACACATATAAAGAAATCCAAACATTAAAGTCCACAAATGAAGTTATGTGTAATAAAGAGGTATGACACAGGAAAAAAGAATTGAACATGCTATCTGAAATTTATTTGATACTTAGTGGAGAAGCCTTTGTTTGTAATGACAGCTTCGAGACACTTCCTGTATGATGAAATTTATCGGCCAAAGAATACAGGTGTGATTATGGCCCATTCTTCTAAACATATTATCTTTAAATCTTGTTCAACTGGATTCAAGTCAGGTGATTGACTGGGCCATTCTAACATTTTGATGTCTTTTCTCCACCCAAACACTATAGTGCTATAGTGTTTTTAGTGTGATGTGCAGTGCCATTTCTTCTCCAAACATGGTGTGAAGTATGACA
Source organism: Ameiurus melas (assembly GCA_012411365.1). Taxonomy (NCBI): domain Eukaryota; kingdom Metazoa; phylum Chordata; class Actinopteri; order Siluriformes; family Ictaluridae; genus Ameiurus; species Ameiurus melas. Next base: position 24,519,186 of record CM022758.1, on the reverse strand, counting down.
GCCAAAAAGATCAATTTTGCTCTCTTTCCGAGTGGTCCTTGGCTCTTGGACTACTCTTCTCACTATTATTCTGACTCCAATGGTGCTTACTGGAAGATTCAGAAGTTTTGAAATACGTCTGTATCCGATTCTATCAATATGCTTCACAACAATAAGGTTGCAAAGGTCTTGGGAGATCTCTTTGCTTATATCCATCATGAGACGTTTCTTGTCTGACACCTTGGTAATGAAAAGCCTTTTTATGGACCATCAATTTACTAACCAGCTGATAAAATAGCCAAAATATTGATCTTCTTCTTCTGAAACTATTCTTTTGTTAACTAGGGTTTGTGCTTTGAGTTGTTATTATGCTGGAAGGTAAAACCTTTTTCACTTTCTGCTGTCTAAAAGATGGTGAAACAGATTGGTATTTGGAGTTATTCATGATTCCTTCTGTCTTAAGTGGCGCACCAGTCCCAACTGAAAAAAACCAGCCCAATAGTACGATGCTGCCACTACCATGCTTCACTATGGGTATGGTATCTCCAGATATTCTTGTAGGAATGTCAAGAAAATCTTACAGAAACAGCTGATCATTATTTGGTAATCACTTTGTTAATCACTGGTTAATCACTTCATTATGATAATTACTTTTGAAGATGAGTTTAAATGTAATTCGATAATTTGGTCACATATCCCATTATAAAAGGGTATGCACACTTATAATATCAAGTTACTGTGTTTTTTTATTTTCTATTTTTCTTTAAAATGTTTGTTGATTGCTACAACACATTAAGGGTAGAAAAAGTTCTGACGTGATCTATCACTAAAACCTGCAATATTAGGAATGTGTAGATTTTTACATCCATTTTACATGTCTATATGAGACTCACACAGCATTCAGGTTCTCATCATATGCTAGCATCTTAGTGACCTCCCAGTTGCCAGATGTCAGGTGTCGTACATTGACCTCTCCATCAGTATGCTGAGTATCAGAAAGAGAGAGAGAGAGAGAGAGAGCAGACAACAGAGGTCAAACAAATATAGATTCTCTGCATGTCTGAAACCACACATGGTTCACTATTTTGGGAGCTTTTTCATTTTGTATTCGCAAATAAAAGAGTAGAGAATATCCAGTCCATTTATGAAAATCCACAATGCACTATTCTAAACAATGAATCTGAGAATACTTAGACTGCTGTGGTAAGGAATATGATGTGGAGAACTATAAGAAAGCCAGCTTTATCATATATCATCTCACTTTACCTGTGTACATTTTTGCTGAGGTAATACAATAAACACTGAAATCAGTAATTAATTGAAAAAGTGTTAACTATTTACCTGTTCTGACATCAAGGTGAGGTGGCGGAAAGACCCCTGGCTGCCATGCTTTATGGGTAAAGTAATAAAGAACTTTGCTCCATCTTTAGAGAACACTGGCTCCTCATTCTGCAGCACTCACACAGAACAAGAGTTACTCTACCTAATAAATTGTACACTGGGAAGGCTAAGTCTGAAACAAGCTTTGATTACCTGGCAGTCGATCCACTTGTCTGTTGTCATCACATGCTTCTACAGTGAAAAAAGAAATCCCAAATAAAAGACCTATAGTTATTTGGGGAACAAAAGCTCTTGTCCACCTGTAGTATGTGTTTGAGTATTTGCATGTGCATCAGTCAGGAAGAGAAATCATCTTAGTGTGTGAAGCCATGTCAGACATCACTCACCCGTTCACAATCTCTGGTGTGTGTGGAACAGAGCGTGAGAATGGAAGTGTTTTGAGCTCTGTTGAGCCAACGCACAGTCACATGTTCCTCAGTCACCCACCGCACCATGCTTATGTAGTACTCACTATCAATTAAACAACACAGACACAAACATAATTAGTAGCATCGACATGGCATTTATTTCAACACAATTTGCCATTATCTGAGATTATAATGCAGTTTATATTCAGTTGTTCATTGTGTGTGGTACCTTTTTTCTAGGCTACTAGGAGGCAGTAGCTCGATGGTGGGAGATGAGCCATTCAGGTTAACCACATTAAGCTTCACTGTGGGGTTTACTTGGCCAACCTGAAACACACACATACACTAGACATTTGTCTTAATACCCTTATGACCACTTTCCCTTAACATTATTATCCATCCATCCATCCATTTTCTGTATGACTTATTTTTTGAAATGGGGAGCCTCGAGTCTCTCACAGGGGACTTGGGGCACAAGGCGGACAGGTGCCAACTCATTACAGTGCACAACCACACACACACTCACACACTACGGACAATTTTCAAATGCCTATGAGCCTGAAATGCATGTCTTTGGACTTGGAGCGGAAACTGGAGTACCTGGAGGAAACCTCTGAAGCATGGTGAGAATATACAAACTCCATGCACACAGAGCGGAGGCAGGAATCGAACCCCAGATCCTGGGTGCATGAACCACCATGCCCCACAAATGTGAGTAATTAATGCTATGCTAATTTCAACTTTCTATTTGGGCTATTGGGTTTTCTAAGTAAGAGATGCCGTTTTTCTTGTGGGAACCAGCCAAATGTGCCCACATGGTAAAAACTGTCAAATGTATCCTTGTCGGTAAATTTCATCCCCACCAAGATATAACCAGTGTTGGGTAAGTTACTCAAAAAAAGTAATCCAGTACAGATTACTAAATACTACTTTAAAATTGTAATCTGATTACTTTACTGATTACTGAATTACGAATTGTTCTCTGGAATGCTTTCGTTAGGGTGACCATACGGCTTCTTTTTCCCAGACAAGTCCTCTTTATAGGACCTTAAAAAAGCATCTAAATTTGAGAAAATGTCCAGAATTCGGCGTTTGTGGTCTAACACTGCATCATGTGTGCACATTTTTGCATTGCTTTAACCTCTCACTGTAATTCCTGACTTCTCACACACCAATTGGTCGATTATAAAATGCTTGCAGCAACTATTGACTAAATTCCTGCCTCTCAACCATTAACTCTAAGGTGAAGCTCTGTTGTGTGTGGTATCAGTTGCTGGACTTTAGCAGCAAATGACAGCTGTCCTGAGTCAAAAAAATGTCCATGGTCATATTAGTTCATTTTTAATCACATCGCTTCATATTACATGGCCATGCAAATTTGTAAAGGCGGAAGGTACACTCATGGCATCTGATATTTTATATTTTATCGCAAAATCTCTAAAATCCCGGAGGGACTGATGTTATAAAGTAAATCAGGAGCAGGAACTAACACAAATTATGCTGTTATACAAAAATAGTAACACTATGTTTTTTAAAAAAAAAAAAAAAAATTTTTTTTTACTCACTAAGAATTTTTATATAATTACTAGATTTCCAACATAACACAATTTTTTTATGTTTGCAGTCTGGCAACAGTTCATATAATTATTGAGGTGCTGTGTAGATAATATGCATATGAATGCAGTAATGCAGCAGCTGAGGCTTGGACTCTCAGTCAAATCCTGTCAGACCTTCCACAGGCTTCACTAATTTGGGGGGACAGACAGTGAGCTGTGCCCTTTACTGAGGTTTCTGAATAATTGAAATGGTAGTTAACTGTGGTAGTGAAACAGCAAAAAATTAAATCGTAGTTGGAGATGGTGTGCATACTGATTATCTGTCTTAAAGAGTTTGATGCAGGACTCAGTTATATGCTGCATCTCACAGTGAGGGATTTTTGCTAGTCTCATCTGGTGTGACTGGAAGTGTTCTGATGGTCATATGGTCCATAAACTCAAAGACCATAATTGTAACATCTAGGAACATAACAACGTTATATATATATATATTCTTTCTATCTCTCTCTTTTTATTACTGCTGTAGTCTGACAGTTACATTCAGTCCCGAGGCTATTGTTTATGTGTAGTTTGTGTGTGTGTGCACGTAATGATGTTTTTGTAGTCGTGTTAGTCTGCAGTGCCGTCATTACACAGGCTGCTGTCTCTATGAAAGATGAGCTGCTGTCATCTTTACAGACTCACACACGGCATTTGCAAAAAAAAAAAAAAAAATCTGCAAGGTTTTTCTACAGAAAATGTATTATATATACACATATAATATATATAGAGAGAGTATTTATGTATATGTATGTATGAATGTATGTGTGTGTGTATATATATATATATATATATATATATATATATATATGTGTGTGTACATGTATATGTACATGTGTGTGATTATTATTTTATTATTTATTCTGAATTAATCCCATCTGTTTGTCTCTCAATATGCAAATGTGTCTTTATGGGTTAGCCGGGCTATTCAAGTGTATGTAGTCTGCAGCCGTATGAATAAAACAGCAGTTGTTACTCGGCTAAATGATGAAGGATGTACATTATTAACCTCTTACTCATGGGAACTTTGTGAGGAAGTTTAATCAGAAAGTATAGGAGTGTATGTGTTGGTATGTGTGGATGTACAAAACTCTTAAAGATCATTAATGGGAATGTATAATTTCTTAGAAATTAGCTTGAATGCTCAAATCAGTTTGTTTTCTTGCTTGTTTGTTTGTACTTTAGTGATATTTATAATTATCATGAAATCCATGTGAAATTTCTTCAGTTCTGCAGTTGAATGTGGCCAAACAACATACAGCACAGCTGACAAAATAAGCTGTGTCCCAATCTGCTAATTATTAAATTTGTATTAATTGATATAGCACTTTTAGTGGCTAGCACATTTACCTAGCATCTCTGGGGTTGCGATTCGACTCCCGCCTCTGCCCTGTGTGTGCACAGTTTGCATGTTCTCCCCATGCTTTATGGGTTTCCTCCAGGCACTCTGGTTTCCTCCCACAGTCCAAATACATGCATTGTAGGCTGATTGACATTTCCAAATTGTCTGTAGTGTGTGAATGGGTGTGTGAGTATGTGTGTGCGATTGTGCCCTGCAATGGGTTGGCACCCCGTCCAGGGTGCTCCCAGCCTCGTGCCCTGAGTACCCTGGGATAAGCTTCGGGCTCCTCATGACCCTGTGTAGGATAAGTATTATGGAAAATGGATGGATGGACTTTAAATTTAACCCTAATGAACAAGCCAGAGGAGACACTGGCAAGGAAAATCACCCTGAGGCAACAAGAGGAAGAAACTTGAGAGGAACTAGACTCAAAAGGGAAGCCATCCTCATCTAGGTGACATCCAGATTTTCAGAAGCAAATCCAGAGGGAGGAACTCCACACAGACAGCCCAGGATCAAACCCCAGGTCCTGGAGCTATGAGACAGCAAAAGTACCTGCTGTGCCAACACGTCGCCTTGGTTTGATTACTGGATCTGGTCGCCCTGGTTTGATTACAAGGCATATATCTGCCTTGATTTTGAAACATATTACAAAAATACCTGAAAATAATTAGATATTTAAATGGAATGTACATGAAGGTGTGATGTGTGTACCTTTGGGTAGGGGTAACGTGTTCCTCGTGGGTAGAACGCCCCAGTAAAATGCGGCAGCAGCATGTTTGGTACAAGAGTGTCATTGATGGTGAGGAATGCAAGGCTGGATCCAGCTGGAGACCACCAGTGAGCTACTGGTGAGTGCAGCACCCCCTCTAACAGCCAAGCCAAAATGAAGTAAACCACACACACCTAAATTAGATTCCAAGCCATTCCATTTGAGCATTGAACATTCAATGTTTACAATATATTATATATATATATATATATATATATATGTATATATATATATATATATATATATATATATATATATATATATTTTTTTTTTTTTTTTTTGAATGGATTATACTTAAAGCTATTCTTATGTATACATACTTAAACCTAGAGAGCATAGTTTTCACTGGCTCAGGGAGGAATTAAGTACTCTATAATAGTATGTTCTTATGCTGTTGTGAGCTGTTCCAAAAAGTCTGTAATATCAATTCACAGTCCGGTGTCAGGAGTGTTGCATCTAAACTGGCATGATATATAGTCTGTCATATAGGTACAGATAGTCTGTCATACACCAGCATTGTCATCCTGTCATTGTCATAAATATCATTTGTAATGAAAATTTTGTGTTAAATTGAAAAAAAGAAAAGAAAAAGAAAACAGAAGCCTTTTAAGTAGTGGTTACAGACTCTTGGACCCCACTGTATATACACGGATCAGCCATAACATTAAAACACATTCTTAATATTGTGTAGGTCCCACTTGTGCCACCCAAACATCTCTGACCCATTGAGGCATGAACTCCACAAGACCTCTGAAGGTGTGTTGTGGTATCTGGCACCAAGACATTAGCAGCAGATCCTTTAAGTGGAGAGGTGTGGCCTCCATGGATCAGAATTGTTTGTCTAGCACATCGCACAGATGCTTGTTCATACTGCATTCTGAGGAATTTGGAGGCCAAGTTAACACATTGAACGTGTCCTCTTTCAGCAAGATATTACGCCCTGACACACTGCAAAAATTGTTCAAGAATGGTTTGAGGAACATGACAAAGAGTTCAAGGTGTTCGCCTGGCCTCCAAATTCCTTCAATCCAACGAGCATCTGTGGGATGTGCCGAACAAACAAGTCCGATCCATGTGAGGCTCCACCTCACAACTTACAGGACTTAACAGATCTGCTGCTATCATCTTGGTGCCAGATACCACAGCACACCTTCAGAGGTCTTGTCAAGTTCATGGCTTGATGGGTCAGAGCTGCTTTGGCGACACAGTGGGGACCTACACAGTATAAGGCAAGTGGATGTAATGTCATGGCTGATCGGTGTATACAGTATACATAGACCTTGAACAGTGTTCATGAACTGCACTCTGAATGCCTTTTACTTTCCTCCCCTTTCAAGATCTCTATAGACTTCACAAGATCATAGCCATTATGGACCACACTAAAAGATTTGAACTTCTACCACATACAACCACAAACATGGCCTTATTAACCTAATTGATATTACATGTGCAGTGCTGCTTCACAGCTGAATCAGTGCAATCAGAAGCAGTTCAGGTAATTATAGTAAAATAGAGAGAATTGCCCTTGATAATGAAAAATATAGATCATGGCTGCAAACAGCACCATATTGCAGCACTGCTGGAATGCAATCTGTCCAACAGCTTGGTGTCCACACAGTGAACACTTTAAACATATTCATTTCAGTTAGGAGTGAAAAATTGATGTGAAACATCATATCAAAAAATGTTTTGTGATTTAGAAGCTAAATTTATTTTCTTGTAAAATGCAGCCAGATAAACAGAATATACTTAAGAAATTCATCACAAAATATTGATAAATATGCATAGAATCAAATGCAAATTTATCTGTATCAAATATGTATCTGTAAGCATATTAAATGGTAGATGGTCTGCACTTATATAGCACCGTTTAACACTGGCGGTTCCCTTTTCTTTTTACAAAGCACTTTAAAATAACCTTTTCTCATTCACCCATTCACACACACACAAACACACACACACCAATGACAATTCTGCAATGCAAGGCACTAGCCTGTCATCAGGAGCAACTTGGGTTTCAGTGTCTTGCCCAAGGACACTTGGAGGTACCTGGGCCAGGGATTGAACTACCAACCCTGCAATTAGTGGAGAACCCAGTCTACTATCTCAGCCAAAGCCACCCAAATGTATTTATTATATAAAATCTTTAATATATACCAAATCCTTATGTAGGTCTGATTGAAAGACAAAGCTAAGTGGCGTTTGTTACTATGGTAACACAGATACAGTAAAACATGTTTAGAAATGGAACAAGTTAATATTATCAAACAATATTATCAAATAATACAGTTTTGATTCATGCACATGTATGTGTTTGTCTTTTTACCCTCGTACAGCCAGTCAGGAATCCCATTGAACACTAATCCCTCTTGTCCTGACGATGTCAATCTAAGAGAAGTGCTCTTTACATCCAGCTTGTAGTAAATGTTATTTTCAAAGATATAAATCTGAGAGACAGACACAGAGACACAAACAGAGATCCAGTTTTACATGTCAAGATGCAGAAAATGTGTTCAACGGTGTGTTTGAAGATAAACTTCATCTCACGAATCTCTCTCTTTCTGATTTCTGCAGGTCTTCTAGACTTCTACAGAAACAATGTAAAACAAGGTGGAAATTGCAGAGCACTTTTAATGGGGCACCAGATGTCAAGAAATAGGTGGGTAGAATTAATGTGTAAACACCCATATTCAAAAATGCAGAAAATTCAAAACTCAAAATTAAGAAACTGTTAGAAAATCTTGGAAATTGCTTTGGTAATACTTTATTTTAATAGTCTATTTTGGATAGACATTCTACAAACCATCTATGGACTGTCATGAACCAGCCTGTCAACTGATTCTCAACAACATATCATGATGTTTATTTAGCTTTCAACATGTTATGAAATGTATCAATGCAATCCACATGAACTGCATTTGAACTTGTGAATGCGTGGGAGGAGAATTTGAAAGTCTAGATATGATCTAATAAACATCAATAGATATAAACTGGACCTTACAAAGAAAGCAAACACAAAAGAGACAATATGCTTGTGTCCGGTCAACTCCATCTGTGAACTCAGTTCCCAAGAATATACTGCGGCCTACGTGACATGGCCGCCTCAGACTACGCTTCCCAGAACCTACCTCTATGACACTATTGATCGCATGCAATTGTTCCATATCACACACACATACACACACACACACACACACTCACACTTAATAAGAAAGACTTTCACTCGCTAACATTTGCGAAGTAAATGCTCAGTTTGTGCATCCGCCCTTGACATTTACAAAGCCTTATTTTCCTGTGTTTGTTATCCCGGTTTTGACTTTGTCTTTGCCTTGTTTATGCTGATTGTGCCTTGCCTGACCCTCACCTGTTTATTGACCTTGATTTTGTCTGTCGTATTGAATTTTGCCTGTTTCAACTAATACATTTTGCTCTGCTGCATTTGCATCCATCTCACCTCTGCTTATTGTGACAGCTAGTATATAGAGTATGCATACATTTTCTACCAAACATCAACAACCATTAACTGATAACATAGTGACAATCTGGTTGATGGCAGTCATCTGACTGGTTGTTGACAGTCTATGGATCGTCTGTTGACTGCTTGCGGAGTGTCTATGTATAATTAAAATGTGTATGATCAAGGCTTTGGGTTATTGAAAAGTCCTAATATCCATGTTTGCTCAAAAAGTTTGGGAGTCCCTTCAATAATACAACAAGTTATAATGGAAATAATGATTATTATTTAACCATATGAATTAAGCCACACACATTTCCAAACTGGCAGTCAGCTTTCCCTCTCTTTAATCATCCACTTACCTTTAATCACCAGACCATTTTAGCTATCTTGTTTTTCCCTTTATATAACCATCCATTGGATGATCACCCACTCTAATCTCACCCAGTGTATAACCATTCCCATAATCACCCACTCTATAACCACTCACTCTAAAATTGCTACAGTTTACTCTATAATCAGTTTATTAGGGCAAATCATTTGGAGTAAAAACAGCAGCGAATTAATGCAAGAATGTTTCATAGTCCAAGCCTACTATATAAAAGGTTGTTATTATATAAAATGGAAGTGAGTGGAAGAGCAATTATTTACAAGTACTAGAGCAAACACGTTACCCAGCTTAAACAGTGAGTTAAAGTATAAATCATATGAGAGTTACATGTAATAGTAGCTATGCATACATTTAAATGTATACATGTGGCAGGCGATTTTGTCCAATTGAGACAGGATACAATCCATGCCTAGAGCACAGCAGTTTTAACAGCCCTGATCAAGGGTGAAACAATCACCATCTGGTGATTTGGTGATTTCATAGACTTCCAGTTACAAGCTCAGTAACTTATTAGCCAACGAGTCACTGCTGCTCACTCCAAGTTTTCTGTGCAGGTACACTAGTATGGTAAAGTCCTGAGCACTTGAAACAGACCTCACTTGGAGACATTAATTACAAAGTTAAGTTCCTCAGTGGGCCTTTTGATAGTTGGATATATTTAATCTCTTCCTATAGGAGATTTACTGGGAGCCCTGACTGATATTTTAGACATCTACCTAGAACTATTATGGGTTCCCCTAGAGACACAAACCAAAGAACGTGTTTTTACTAAAACAGATGGAGGACTGAGTGGAAGATAGATTAGTCTACAGATGCACGAGCCATGCAAGTACATACGTCATTACTTACTTAATTACTTTCTCTGCAAGCACATTGTAATAATGGATGGTAATTATGCGATTCTAATTCAGGGATGTGTTGATTGTGCATTTGTATGTAAGCCCTGAAGTGCAGGTTGCCTGCAGCGTCTCTGGAATTACTCAGTGCTCAACTATTTGAAGAGAGCAAGAGATACACAGATTTCACTGATCTAAAGTATACACAGAATTTACTGCAACGGAGGTGTCACCGAAAATATATATCCCACATTACCGACTGGCGCTAATACTTTTATCTCATCTTACCCAAACACTGATAAATAGCAGCGATGCCATAAAACACTAATAAATCAAAGCATTCAAAGGGTCTGCATATGCCTAAGATATGCAAATGTTCATGAATATCTAATCTCTCTCTCTCTCATTCTCTTCTCCTCACTTTCTGTGTGTCTGCGTGTGTGTGTATGTGCATGTGTGCGTGTGTGTGTGTGTGTGTGTGTATACAAGTACTGCATGTTTCTGGAGGTCTGAGTCTTCTTGTGTAATAGATTAATCAGCAAATGCATAAAAATGTGAGGAACACAGAACACAGATACTTTTCTCAGTGACTTCTTAATTACTTTCCCTGCAAGCACATGGTAATAATAGTGGCATTATGTATCTTCTAAAGGTTAATATGATTCTGAAAACAGGTTGCCTGTGGCATAGCTAAGAAAAATATTATAATTTTTACTTATTTTGCAGTAGGCATATGGTTCTCATGCTTATGCTCACAGACATAGATATTCTGATTTACAGATAGATAGATAGATAGATAGATAGATAGATAGATAGATAGATAGATAGATAGATAGATAGATAGATAGGTAGATAGATAGATAGATAGATAGATAGATAGATAGATAGATAGATAGATAGATAGATAGATAGATAGATAGATAGATAGATAGATAGATAGATAGATAGCCACCTCACAGATTGGATATGTCAAAGTCCTCCAACATGCTACTAATTGCACACATTTGAGTAACTCCTTGGATTTCTGATTCACAAGATAATTGAAAAGTGCTCAGTGTGGTGGGCGATGTGTTAGCTGTTGTTGTTTGCTCTGCATGGCTGCATGGTGCTGTGTAATGTTACATGAGGTTTCAGTGTGTTCTGCTGTGCTGCTCTGTTGGACTGCGTGATGATGAGCAGTGTGTAATTACTCACCAGCTGTTGCCCCTGAACTCCCCATGAGGCAAACTGCAGCACCGAATCTGATACCTCAGGCGGGTTCAACTCATGCACTTCTCTACAAACACAAACACAAACACAAACACACACACACACACGCACACACACATTTGTCTTACTACACTGCAGCTAATTAATGTTATGTTATGCTCTTTTCTCTTTTTTTAATTATTTTATTCTTCTTCTTCTTTTTCTTTTTTTTTTTTTTTTTAAATAAAAGCAGCAGGTCTTCTATGAAAAGAGTTCCTTATGAGGACCAGTCAAATGTTGCCAGAAGGTCAGATGGTCAGATTTTCCTATCCTTGTGGGGACATTTGGTCCTCACTAAAATATAAAACTATTCCCCTTCCCCGCACGATGGCTAAGTGGTTAGCATGGACTGTGTAGAGTTTGTATTTTCTGCCCATGCCGCTGAGGTTTCCTCCAGGTACTCCGGTTTCCTGCCCAGTCCAAGGACATGCACTAAAGGCTGATTGCAATCTCTAAATTGTCCATAGTATGTGAATGGGTGTGTGATTGTGTGTGCCCTGCGATGGGTTAGGATGAAAGGATGCCCCTTCCCCATTTATAAATATTTTGATGTGCCTCATTACCTTGTATGCAAATTGTAGATCAGGTAAGATGCCAGAAAGGAGTATTGATACACCTAAAACAGGAAAGTTAGAACTGTCAGCTGTAAGGATTATGTGAGGTTTATGTTTCTCATATGATATGAATGGTTTAAAAATGGCTTTCCTTAAGTTTGAAAGAAGGCATTCCTGAAAAATATGTATCAAGTGTAATAATTAAACAAAACCATTGATTGCCAGTGTCTCAGACATATGCAACCTTCTATAGTTTATACACAGCAACAGTCAAACTACCGACCACAACCTGACATCACTAATGCAAGTGAATGTGTGTGTGTGGGTGTGTGTGTGTGTGGGTGGGTGTGTTGTGTGTGTTCCAGTGAACACAACCAGTCATAAACATTATTGATCTGTAAAACTGAATAGACACCAAACCAGTGCCTGCAATCTGGACTATAACATCACTCAAGAAACAACTTAAATTCATATATGAGTGTACTGTAGTTTTGCTATATACTATTCCAAAAAATCTCTCATATTTGAAACATTTAAAAATTATTATGTTTTTTGTGCTAGATTTGAAACAATAGAGGAAAAACAGTGTAGTTTGCAAATGTAAGAACCTCTGACCTTTTTGATATCATATGTTAGGAGAACATAGTTGAGATCTGGTGAGACTGAAAATTTGGAAGCTTTAAATGTTACCTGTATAAAAATACAAATGACAATATTTGAATATATTACACATACATTGTCATGGGAAAAACTGATTAAGGCATTAGATTATCACCAGGTATCATTGATGTTATGCGACTGTTCTTTCAAAAATATTACGTCAGCACGATAATTCAGAGAATAGGAATTAGTAGTAAGGTCACAGAAAGAATCAGCCTGCCATATAAGCATAATAACTTATAAAGCAGATGAAAACATTGTCACAGTTTTTACGAGGTGTGTTCAGGATTGAAAACAAATATTACTTACAAATGTACTGTTTTTCATCAGAAGCTCAGTCTGATTGGTCTGGATATTTGCTTTCATTACGTTTCCATCTCTGCTCCTATAGATGATCTCCACCGCTGAGACGACATGTGAGACAGGGCGAGAGAGAAGAGGGCCAGTTATGACAGTGTTCTGTTGACAGTGCTCTTCTTCCTCTTGCTGTTTGACAGCAGTGATTTTACAAATCAGACCACAGAGATCTAGACATCCAGAAGCTCTTTGCCCATCACACTGACACTCACCTTAACTCTGTGCACTACAGTGTTAACAAGGCTGAGTGCAAGATGCTGCTGCTTTTCAACAATAAATGCATGTGTGTGTATGTATTTACAGATACAAATGTGAATATGTGTGCTTGTATTTATTTCTTTTTACGTTGGCAAATGTTTACATAAACAATTCCATGGCAAATTTGACCTTGTGGCCTGCCTCCGCCTTGTGTGAGTGGAGTTTGCATGTACTCCCTGTGTTTCAGTGGTTTCCTCTGGGTATTCTGGTTTCCTCCCAGTCCAAAGACATGCAGTGTAGGCTGATTGACATTTCCAAATTGTGTATAGTGTGTAAATGGGTGTATGAACGGGTGTGCGATTGTGCCCTGCAATGAGCTGACCAGGGTGTCCCCTGCCTTGTCCCCCGAGGCTCCAGGCTCATCGCGACCCTGTGTGGAATAAGCGGTACAGAAGATGGATGGATGGATGGATTTGACCTTGTGGGAACATTTGGTTCATTCCCATGATTAAAAGTAATAAAAATATAAACCTGTATAGATGTTTTTTCAAATTAAATAGACAAAAATCTCTTTTTGGTTAGACACTTCATTATGTAGCTTAAGTAAATAGAAATAACCCATAAAGATAGTGATACGAGAGAGAGAGAGAGAGAGAGAGAGAGAGAGAGAGAGAGAGAGAGAAAGAGAGTCTTTGTGTGCATGTGTGTGTTTGTGAGTGAGAGAGAACCAGAGTAGTGGGATTTTGTGCAGCGTGGAGAATCAGGTCTGAGAAGTGACTCTGTACTCTGGCTGTGTTTAATGAGATTTCTGCAGAGCCTGTACAAAGCCTGGCTGACACATGAAAGCAGGCGGTAGTGTGGAGGGCAGAGTGAGGAACCAAAAATTACAATCTTGTCAGTGAATGACTGACTCCACAAAGCAGGTTGAGATAGACAAGCATTAGGAGGACAGTGAAAGAGACACAGTACCAACAAAGTTGCTTAAAAAAGTGGCGTGTAAGCCTTTGAAGAAGCAGGGAAGTGTGGAAAGACGATACTAGAACGACAAAATGGAAAGAGACCCAGACACCAGCACATTACAGAGACTTTCAGTGACATTTATTACAGAAACTCAGAGAGATGGAGAACTATACAACAGAGCCATGAGAGATGCATGGAGATTCATGTATTGTAGAGACAGAGAAAAAAAAAATCTCAGTGCTTGAAGGACTGGGTGCCAGAAGGACACACAACACAAAAGTACTGTTAGGCTAAAAGGGACACATAAAAGACTTAGAGAGACTGAGGGAGAGAGGATAACAGCTTTTTAGAGAGCAGAGCAGACACAACAGTATTTCAGTGTTCGATAGACTGGATGTGACCCAACAAAACAGCAGTGTTAGAGAGAGTGAAGGAGATACTAAAATAGCAACAGAGAGACTAGACAAAACAAATCAGCAATAGAGATACTGGAGAAGAGACCCAACAGAACAACAGTATTGGAGTGATGGTAAAAATAACAATAGCATTATTTTAAGCCATTTATCATTATTTAAGCCATTTATCATCTATACATCCATCTTCTACCGCTTATTCCTTCTTCAGGGTCGCGGGCAACCTGGAGCCTATCCCAGGAAGCATCGGGCACAAGGCAGGGTACACCCTGAGCAGGGTGCCAGTCCATTGCAGGGCACAATCACATACACACTCACACACCCATTCATACACTACGGACACTTTAGAAACACCAATCAGCCTACCATGCATGTCATTTGATCAATATTAAAAATTATGTAGGCTAAATACTGTAGTTGATGAACTGGAAAAAGCAAACAGACAAGGTTCCTTTGCTGTTTCATGTAAATGTTTTTGGTGCCTAGTTGTACTGTAGTGTAGTACAGTAATCTGTACTCATTATATTTGTTGAAGTGCGCAGACTTTCTTCCTGGAATGTTTTTTTTTTTTTTTAGTAATTTTTTTTAGCTTACTCTAGGTACACTTTGTGGACAACCCTAGGGGTGATACACTGCTGTCTCCTTTGTTTTATGGAGACTTTGGGTGTGTGCCCTCTTCAGCTCCAATTGGCTATTTATATTCTTATTTTTACTTTATTTGTTGGGTTTTATAATTTTTATATAACCAGCGACAGCTATTGAGTAGTCATGATGAGCGGGGGGGATTTTTTTTTTCATTAATTAATTTATTATTATTATTATTATTATTATTATTATTATTATTATTATTAATATTTATTTATTTATTTATTTTTATTTATTTATTTATTTATTTTCTCAATGAAATATTTGGGGAAGGGAGGGGAGAAAAGGTAAATGAATCACATGAATATGAATCACATGAAAATGAATTACATGTAAATGAATCACATGCATGAATATGAATCACATGCATGAATATGAATCACATGAAAATTAATCACATGCATGAATATGAATCACATGAAAATGTATCATATGTAAATGGATCACATGAATATGAATCACATGAAAATTAATCACATGCATGAATATGAATCACATGAAAATGTATCATATGTAAATGGATCACATGAAAATTAATTAGATGTAAATGAATCACATGCATGAATATGAATCACATGAAAATGAATCATATGTAAATGAATCACATGAAAATTAATTAGATGTAAATGAATCACATGCATGAATATGAATCACATGAAAATGAATCATATGTAAATGAATCACATGAATATGAATCATATGCATGAATATGAATCACATGAAAATGTATCATATGTAAATGAATCACATGAAAATGAATTACATGTAAATGAATCACATGCATGAATATGGATCACATGAAAATGAATAAGTAATCTGTTGAGGGAGAGGAGCATGAGTTGCAATGAAATAGCCAGGAACATCTGTAAAAACCTGGCAACGGAAGACAGTGGACTCCACTTCACAAATGTCTGCAAGTGAGACTCCTTGTAGTGCTGCCCAGGAGGTAGTTATACTGAATGTTGAATGGCATTTAATACGTGCACCTTCTTTCAAGTATGCTTGTGCAATCACGTCCTTTACCCAATGGGCCAATCTGTCTATAGAGAGCACAGCCCTTTTATTGTGCTCTTTTTTCCCACTGCCATACTTTTTTCTTCAACCTTTTACTACTGTTTGGTCAGTGCCATGAGCTTCATCACTAATTCAGTTCACATCACTGCCCTGGTCTGCTACCCTCTTTAAATACTAATGCAAATTGAGAAATGAAAAAAGAAAACATGGTTTCTTAGAGGCATCACTGTGCCTCAGAGGGTTAATGTAATGTATGCTTACAAAAGTGAAGTGACTGAAGTGCTATGTGCTATATATCCAGGCTTAGCAAGTTTACTATCCATCTAGCCCAATTTCCAGCCAATTGAATTAAAAGCATTTTGTTTTTATATTTTTAATAAATGCACCCAATAAATATTGCGTTACTTTGTGGCATATTGTATAATGCATATTGTTTCTGATATTTAATAGGAATCAATTGTGGTAGCGGTATTGAAACTCACAAAACCACATCTCTAAAACAGCAAAAATGTCTTTAACAAAACCACAGAACAGAAAATTGTAACATTTTTCTCAGTAGCTTGAGGAAGAAAAAGTTCCTATATTGAAGAATGGGGGACAGACTGGATTATTGTAGTGTGTGATGGCCCGAGGAACCAAAGAACTAAGTATTAGGTAAATCATCCTGAGTACACTAACACATTAGCAGAGCTGTCTAATTATTCAGTTAAGTAGTGCTTTATTGGCCTGAATGCCACAGATCACCCAAGCAATAAGCATACATAAATAGAACATAACTCTTTAAGAAATCTGTGCATACAAATATCAGTATATTTTTGCTAGCACTCATACAAAACTAAACCTTGGTAAAGTTGGAAATTAATAAATAAACTAGGATCTGTGAGGTGAATCTGGTTGACTCACTGTCCCTCACGCTGTGAGATTCTGCAACTCATTTTCTTCTCCAAGGTGACCTGTAATTCTTTATTCTGTTCATTGGAATAAATTGGAATTGTGCTATTTCATGAAAGAACATGTTTCTTTTCAGAACCTTTTCACAATGTAGGAGAAAGTGTATCACGATCTCAGCTTAACCAGTCATGTCTCTGGCAACCAGGATTTTTGTGTGTGTGTGTTTTCTGCATTTTTCAGTGGTCACAGAGGACTTAGGATACTTAGGATGTAATTAAGATGTTTCTTCATATATACACTGTATGGCCAAATGTTTGTGGACACCTGATCATCACACCGATATGTGGTTCTTCCCCCATATATGGTCCCATATCCCTGAGGTCCAAGCCCAAATTGAGTCTCAAGTCTCTGAGGTGGAGTCCAAGTCAAGTCTCAAGTCTTTGTTCTATTTTTAGCAGTAGTTCTTTAAGATAGTTATTGTAATGAACAGTGTATGAGGCTAAATACATTTTGAAATATTAAAACTGATTACTTTTACAGAATGTCTTGTTCATTTATTCAAATTTGTCTAATAAAGCACACAGGGTTTTACTTAATTCATTAACAAAATTTTTAATCAAACTATTATAAACGATCACTCTGAACTCAAATTTAAGTCATTTTTATTAAAAATTCGATTTGAAGCAATCTTATAGCATGACTGTCACAGCTCAGCCAGATCAGAACTCCAAGTCCCATGATGCTATGCGTGCTTCTCAGGCACGCATGCACTCCCCATCCCCGGAGTTCTGATCTAAGACACCTGCCGCTAATCACAGACTCTCTCTCAGGCACTGCTACTTAGGTTTGCCAGTCACAGAGTTGCACTGCGAATGATACGCTCAGTATTCTCGTTCTCTGCGTTACCAAGCCTTTCTACCGTCTTTGATCACCTCGTTACCTAGACCTTTGTTTACGTCCTCGACCACGCTCTTTGCCTTGCCTTTATTACTCTGTTAGTCCGATCGCCTGACCCCCGCCTGTTACTCGTTTACGTATCTAGTTTATCCTCTACTCTACGCTTCGTCCGCCGCTTGCACCTGCTTCCGTGCCCCCTCCCTACGATACGTGACAGAATACTTCGCCGCCTTATTATGGAGGTTATACAAGTTGGCCTCAAGCTATCAAAGGACACGGCCGGATGATCAGCATTCACGATCAACGCCTGAACGCCCTCACCGAGCAAGTAACTCGGCTAAACCAAGCCACGCCGGTGGATTCTACACGTTTACCTCCCACACCGGCACCGGAAAAGTACGATGGAGATCCGGCGTGCTGCCGAGGCTTTCTCTTGCAATGCTCGCTGTTCTTTTCCACATACCCGGAGATGCCGGAGCGCCGTAAGATCATCCATTTCATGGAACTTCTGACCGGAAGAGCTTTACTCTGGGCAACAGCCGAGTGGGAGCAGGAATCCACCGCAATTCCTACTTACGAGGAGCTAGCCACACGATTTTGAACAGTCTTTGATCATTCCCCTGACAGCCGAGAGACTGGAGAGGAGCTCCTCACCCTGAAACAAGGAGCACGTGAGGCGTCGCGGACTACGCCCTCGAAGTTTCACCCACCGCGCACGAACGGGCGCTGGAACCAACCGGCACTTAAGACTGTTTTCGACAAAAACGCACATCGGACGGAGAGCGGCACTGGCATGTAGCCCAGCTCACCACACCCTGGAGTCCCTGATCGACCTCGCATTCCCCTCGACCGGCTGCTTCGGGGCCGCCGCCTGCAGTGCGCCCTCTGGTGGCGGTTTCAGTACCTGAACCTCCCGCAGAGCCCATGCAGCTGGGTCATGCCAAGATAAGTACACAGGAGAGGGAGCGGAGACGCCGCGAACTTCGCTGCGTCTATTGCGGAGGAGAGGGACACTTCGTTCAGCAATGCCCCCTCAAGCGTTCCGTTCAATCTGCTTTCATCATGCAAATCCGACTTGAGTACTCAGGTGTATCTTGTGTCCTAGAAGCACTGATTGACTCGGGAGCGGCAGGAAACTTCATTGATCAGACCACCGTTCAAGAGCAACATCCCCATCCGTCCCCTCCTCATCCCGCATCGCATCCAAGCTATTGACGGCGCCCCCGTGGGTAACGGACTTATCTCTCACTGCACAGAACACATCGTCCTCCATACCAGCGCTCTTCATCAGGAACAGATCATTTTTCATGTCACAGTGTCCGCTCGTCACCCAGTGGTTCTCGGTCTGCCCTGGTTGGATCTTCACAATCCTCAGATCTCCTGGTCACACAGAGAAATCGTGCACTGGTCACCCCATTGCATGCACCATTGTCTGCGAACTCCTGTTGTCACGGTGGCAACCACTTCCCTAGAAAGCCCGGAGGAGACGAAGCTCCTCCAAATTCCCCCGAATACCATGACCTGCGTGAAGCCTTCAGTAAGGTGAAGGCTAGTGGACTTCCTCCTCACAGGCCCTACGATTGCGCTGATCGACCTATTACCAGGCACAACACCCCACGAGGGAGAGTTTATCCGCTATCCCTAACCGAACAGAGGGCCATGGAGGAGTATATTCAAGAGGCTTTGCCCCGGGGCTACATGACCATCCATCGTCCCCAGCATCAGCAGGGTTTTTCTTCGTGGAGAAGAAAGGGGGAGGTCTAAGACCCTGCATCGATTATCGGGGCCTCAACCAGTGCTGCGTAAAATATCGCTACCCGTTACCTCTGGTCCCTGTTGCCCTGGAACAATTACGCTCAGCTACCATTTTCACCAAGTTGGCGACCGCAGTGCCTATAACCTCATCCGGATTCGTGAGGGGGACGAGTGGAAAACCGGGTTCAGTACCACGTTCTCGTTACGATTACTTAGTCATGCCGTATGGGCTATCCAACGCGCCCTCGGTTTTCCCAGTGTCTCATCAACGACGGGCGTGACATGCTGGGATGCAACGTAATAGCTTACATCGACGACATTTTAATTTATTCCAAGTCAAAGGAGGAACATATTCACTATGTCCGCCAGGTGTTGAAGAAGTTGCTCCGAAATCAACTATACATCAAAGCGGAGAAGTGTGAGTTTCATAGAGACACTATTTCCTTCCTGGGATACATCATTAGCCCTAAAGGGGTCACCATGTACCAGGAATAGGTTCAAGCAGTCAGGAATTGGCCTCCACCCAAGACAGTGAAGGAATTACAGAGGTTCCTCAGATTCGCCAATTTCTACCGGCGGTTCATCCGCAATTTCAGTAGGATTGCTCATCCCTTGACTTCTCTGTTAAAAGGGAGACCCAAGCACCTGTCATGGGGCCCAGCAGCCCAGAATGCCCTGGAGAAGCTCAAGAACGCCTTCACTACAGCGCCTATTCTCAAGCATCCCGATCCATCCAGACCATTCATCGTGGAGGTGGACGCTTCAGAAACTGGGGTAGGAGCGGTACTCTCGCAGAGGTTCGGAGATAAGCTGAAGCTCCACCCAGTAGCTTTCTTCTCAAGAAGACTCTCAGTGTCGGAAAGGAATTATGACGTGGGTAACAGAGAACTCCTGGCAGTAAAGTCAGCTCTCAAAGAATGGCGTCACTGGCTAGAGGGAGCGGCACACCCCTTTGTCGTCTATACCGATCATAAGAACTTGGAGTACTTACACACAGCAAAGAGGCAAACACCTCGGCAGGCCCGTTGGGCACTGTTCTTTACCAGATTTCAGTTCACGTTGTCTTACTGACCTGGGTCAAAGAACACAAAGGCCGATGCCCTCTCCCGTCTGGATCACCCAGAAGTTGACAAGGACCAGGAAGAATACATTGTTCGCCCCTCATGTATCGTCGGCACCCTCGAATGGGAGCTAGACAAGGAACTGGAGAACATCCCCTCATCTCGAATCCCCAAAGCATGTCCCGCCGGCCGACAGTTTGTACCCGAGGGACATCGCCAGGCAATCGTCGTCTGGGCACACACCACCGTCGGCACAGGTCACCCTGGAGGTCAGCGAACGTACCTCCTACTAAAGGAGAAATACTGGTGGCCCAACATGCAGAGGGACATCCACAGAATGGTGGCATCATGCTCGTCCTGCGCACAGAATAAGGTCCCTCGAACACTGCCCACGGGTAAACTCAAGCCCCTACACATTCCGGAACGCCCATGGTCTCACATTGCGGTGGATTTTGTAACAGATTTACCCGAATCCCAGGAGAACACCACCATCCTGGTCATAGTGGACCGGTTCTCAAAATCTGTACGCTTCATTCCTCTACCCACCTTACCCACTGCCTTTGGGACGGCCGAGCTGCTGTTCACCCATGTCTTCAGGTATTTTGGCATCCCTGAGGAGATCATCTGTGACCGGGGTCCAGTTTCATGTATAAGTTGGGGGTCACAGTAAACCTAGCCTCAGGGTATCACCCACAGTCCAACGGCCAAGTGGAACGAGTCAATCAGGAGTTGGGCCGTTTCCTCCGAACCTTTTGCGCGGCCAACCCCAGTGATTGGGACAAGTTCTTACCATGGGCCGAGTATGCCCAGAACTCGTTAAGTCACTCAGCAACTAATCTCACCCCGTTTCAGTGCGTACTGGGGTACCAACCCCCTTTATTCCCGTGGAATGCAGATGTCACGGATTCACCCGCAGTCGATCAGTGGTTTGAGCGGAGTGAACAGGTATGGGCAGACACCCATCAGCGTCTGACACAGGTCACCAACTGCATAAGCGCCAAAGCTGACCGCGCCGCCGCAGCGAGCAGCCAAGTTACCAACCCGGTGATAGGGTATGGTTATCCACAAGGGACCTGAAGCAACCACACAGCTGCAAAAAGCTCGCACGGAGATATACTGGTCCCTTCAAGATCCTGAAACGAATCAATGAGGTCACGTACCGGCTGCAACTACCCCGGCACAGCCGCGTCGCCCCTTCCTTCCACGTCTCACGCCTGAAACCAGTTGTTCCCGGACCCTTAGCCTCGGATGTGCCCTCAGAGACACCTCCGCCTCCCCTGGATATCGAAGAGCAACCAGCTTACCTTCTCAAGAACATCTTCAGCTCCAGGTACAGGAGGGGTAAGCTGGAATACTTAGTCGAGTGGGAGGGCTACGGTCCAGAGGAACGCTGTTGGATTCCGAAGCAGGACATCCTTGACCCGCAACTCATTAGTGACTTTCACGCCTCGCATCCTGACCTACCGGCCCCTCGCCCCCGGGGGAGACCTACAAAGAACGTGGCTCCCGGAGTGAGCCCTTTGAGGGGGGGTTCTGTCACAGCTCAGCCAGATCAGAACTCCAAGTCCCCAGATGCTATGCGTGTTTCTCAGGCACGCATGCGCTCCCATCCCCGGAGTTCTGATCTAAGACACCTGCCGCTAATCACAGACTCTCTCTCAGGCACTGCTACTTAGGTTTGCCAGTCACAGAGTTGCACTGCGAAGTATACGCTCAGTATTCTCGTTCTCTGCATTACCAAGCCTTTCTACCGTCTTTGATCACCTCGTTACCTAGACCTTTGTTTACGTCCTCGACCACGCTCTTTGCCTTGCCTTTATTACTCTGTTAGTCCGATCGCCTGACCCCCGCTTGTTACTCGTTTACGTATCTAGTTTATCCTCTACTCTACGCTTCGTCTGCCGCTTGCACCTGCTTCCGTGCCCCCTCCCTATGATACGTGACAATGACTAGCTTGATCACTCTCCCTTCAAAGTGCCCTTCGAAGGGTGATTTATACCATTTGGAACACAGAGACTGTTACCTGGAGAAAAAACCTGGTGCGTATTTTGAGATGCCAAAGTTTGCTATAGTTCTCAACCAATGTTGGGTAAGGTGAGCGACGGCAGTAACAAAACCCGATGTATAGTTGCAATTCAATTTTAATAGTACATGCATATAATAGCTCATATTTGGGGGGGGGGGGTCATGAAAAGGACACAGAAACATTTCTACTTCTTGAAAATTTAAAATAACTGAATGCTTTTCATATTGAATGAAACAAAGTTTATCACAATGCACCACAAAAACCAGGACGTGTCGATGCTCACTATATTCCCTTACTGAAAATGACATGTTTTCTGAAGCCTCTCCGCTCAAACAAAATGGGGGACGAACTCTCAGCCAACTTCCGGCTACAAATGTAAGTAGTTTGTTATTGGTGTTGTAGCTCTCAGATGATTACTTACATTAGTGATTTTTTTTTTTTATTTGATGTTCTATATACGATTAGTTTGAGTCTAACGATTTAAGTGTTTAATGATTTTTTTTTAAACCCACTAGCTTGCCTATGATCCTGCTTGACATATTATGACATAAATTTGTAAGTTTAATCACACACATTTCTATGACATATAAAACAAATATTTTTACGTTTTTAATTTTTGTTGATATTTTACAATGCAAATACGTAGTCATGTTGCTGAAAATTTAGTTCTTAGTGTCCCAATGTGTAGTGAGTCAGGGTCCTTACCTGTTCCCTGACTCATGTACATGATATACTGATTAACTACCCACTGAACTAAGGGGCTGGTTGAGACATACCCCACGTCACACTCCTGAACTGACATGCTTGCTCAAAACAATAACAATTATGACAAAGATCAACTTAGGGATTGTGCTCCAAATGTGATCACATCAACTGAAGGAAAAGATCAATGATATAGACTGTCCTATATACGATAGTTTACAATATCTGCAAGACTATGAATGAGAACCAAGTTTGTCGTCGTCACAAGGGCTGATTACAATCTTGTTTAATGACGTTATTTAACGTAATTCTGTTTTGTGGGCCAGCACTGTCAACAGAATGGGTTGCCACTACGGACACACCATCCCCACAAAAGTATGTACACTGCCCATTTTGTATATTATCTTAACATGTAAACATACAGTTTCACCTTTTTTTTCTGTCTAAACAGAGCATTAATCAAATGTTTGCTGTTCACACGATGACATATCTGGGAAAAGATCGGATTAGGCCCCTTCTGCCTGAAGTTTGAATGCATGCTGAGAATTGCATCACAGCTTGTGAATTCTGAGCTGATGCAAAATTTGGACTTTTGAAAAGATGAATATCACATGAGTTTAAATACACCCCAATGTAAATAAATTTTGCCAACTGAGCAAAACATTAACAAATGTTATTAATAAAATTTAATTTTCATACATCACATGATTGTTAAATACCACTAGTTTACTATTGGTCATGTGACACAACAGGAAAGGCCTTGTTTTAGAAATCTTATAATCAGTTTCTTTCACATCCTCCACGTAACCTTCAGTCATACTATCCTCATCTAATATTTATTTCCTTAAATATTTTATCATGTTTTCTAGAAATATCTCCTTATTATTCTTGAAAGCTGTTAGTGTTAAATTCCGTTATCATCACCTGTGATATGCAATTGAAGAGAATGAAATTACTGGAAAACTTCCTGGACTTAAGAGTAAAACTGCCATTATGATTCCTTTAAAAAAAAAAAGTAGTTCTCATTTTTTCTTTCATCAGGCAATTCAATAGTGCAGCATAAAAATATTTCTATAGGGGTTTTGTGTATGTCTATCTATCTGTCTCCGCTTTTATTTCTTTCTTTCTGCCTCCTTTCATCCCACGCCTCCTGTCTCTGTGCATCCGACAGATCCATTCTTCAGCACTGACACGAGCTGTCTGGAGATCTGATAATTACACCACACATCTGGACTCATCTCTCTTCGTGTGTGTGTGTGTGTGTGTGTGTGTGTGTATGTATGTATGTATGTGTGTGTGTCTGTGCATGTGAACACCCTGTGGTCCGAGACTGATAGTGGCAGCAGATGGAGGATGTTTATGATGGCTTATTTAGACAAAGACCGGTCTTTAGACACACACACATACACACACACACACACACACACACACACTTTGATAAATACAAAGCAACATGAAATAGAGGTCACTCACCACTGATCCACTGCACCTCGGGGGCTTGAACCTGAAAGTCTCTGAGGAAGAGGTCGTCCAAGGTCAGATGAGATTTCAGAGCTTTAGTTCCATCATCTAAATTCAAACATAAAACACACACACACACACACACACACACACACACATATACACCTATACTGGCTTACTATCCTTGTTAGGACCTTTCATTGACATACTTATTAATGCACCTAATTAATGTTATGCATACACATGACACCTCTAAGCAAAAAGTTCCTTTAATTTCTAAATAAAAGCTGTAGCTTTAGTTGAAAAAAAACTGCTTTCCTTACACATGTTTCTTATATTTTGCTAAGGACATCTGGTCCTTACCAAAATATAAAAAATATGCCTTCCCACGCACAGAAAACTCCACAGACATAACACATCAAATTGAATTCTATATCAGATATTGTAATGAAATGAATATCATCTTAATTACATGATAATAATCATACAAATATTTGTGCATGTGTGTGCACATGTGCGATTCAAAAACCTTTAGAAAGAAAGAAGATGGCGAGACTAATCAGAGACAGCACCACCAGAATCACCAGCAGAGAGATGCCGATCCCTTTCCAGTTCCTCTCAAAACCTCCATCTCCCAAATCCTGTACTCACAGCGAGAGAGAGAAAGAGAGCGAGAGAGAGATTAGTATTGAGAGAGTGAGCTGACACTTGTCTGCTTGTCTCTCATTCAACACAAACTGACTGTAGCAGCTACGCAGTCATGTTTTATTAAGTAGGGCTTTCATTCTTCCATACGCAAATCAGAAAAGAAAGTGTCTCCCTTCCCAAACATCAGGAACATTTTCTCATGAGCAGACAATTAAGAGGGAGACAGCAGCTTTAAGTCTAAATCTATAAAGACAAGTTATGCCAAGGCTCTATGTAGCCAGGATGTAGCCAGAGACTGGAATTTTTCCTCTGAGCAGATATTGTATTGATGATTTCCAGAATGTGAGATCTCAACATATTACAAAAAAATTTTGTTATTTTTTTAAATCACTGATGACACCTTCAATTTGCCGTGTAAAAGGTTTAACTCTGCAGTATATCCAAATTGGCTATTGATACTAATAACATGTTATGTAGCAGCTAAAAGCACTATAATGTATTAGTTCTGATGGAGTTTGTCCAGTGAAATTACAAAGCTGTTAACACCTACATTTATGAACAGTGCAGATACATTAGTCTCAAATGTAGAGTGTAGGCGTTAACACTGCTTCTCCTGTGTGGATTCGCTGGGCACTTGCACTCTTATCATGTTATATAATTATTCATGTTCTTTTCTATTGCCCATGTTAGTGTGCATATTAAATATTCACTAGAATGCAAGAAGATCACAGGCTGTTTGTACCAAAACAAAGATGGACAAAAGTGAGCAGTTGGGATCGCTGGCACTCAAAGATGAGACACACAGTAGGGTTTTGTTTGAACACAAGATTTTTGAGCTGAGCAGGATATGTATACATTCAGTGTAAAAAAAATTCAATAAAATAAAAAAAGGAGTCCTTTAATAAAAATGAATATTTTATTAAACATAAATCGAAGCCTTAACAAAAATTCAATTATCCTGCAAAACAATAATAAATTGTGATAAATGGTTCCTTTACTTGGCTGAGTTGGGTTTATTTACCATTCTGTGTTATCAGAGTTGTGGGTTACAGGCAGTGGGTTATTAGCTTTGTGTGTGCTGTTAGCTGGTTGGGGAGATTATATTAGTGATGGCAGGAAGGGATGATGAATAATCCATCCTCCAAAGCAAACCCTGCGGGCAGCGGTTCAGCCATCTGCTGATCTCAGAACTGCTGCAGCACCACAGAGCCTTTCATTATGGAACAGAATTCATAAATAAACAGCCTACATCTCTCTCTCTCTCTCTCTCTCTCTCTCTCTCATTCTCTATGCTAAAAGATAGGACTATTCAGAAATTTCTTTCATTTTTTTAATTTTTTTTTAAGCCACATAGATTACAGCAGTTCCGCTAAAAGCTAAGAGCCGGAAATGCCACCTCCACATTAATGTCCTCTTATTGTCTGTACCTGCTAAAGCACTTGTCCTTCACAGCAGTGTGTGTGTGTGTGTGTGTGTGTGTGTGTGTGTGTGTGTGTGTGTGTCCTAACCATGATAAAGGTTAAAATAGTGTGTTTGTTCCTTGCCGGGAGTGCCTGTCACATTGAGCAATGACTCTTTGTTCTCTGATACACACACACACACACACACACACACACTCCTCTCTCTCTCTTGCTCTCGCTCTCTCTCTCTCTCTCTCTCTCTACCCATCTCTCTGCAGGGCAGCGGTGTTATTTTGACCTCTCTAAAGATAGGAGGATTGCTCTACCGCATGTCATACTGTACACCCGCAGAATAGTCTCATCTCTCACAATTGACCTCCAGTTATCTTCATCAAAATGTGTGCGTTTGTTTGTGTGTCTGCATGTTTGTGGAAAAAGAGAGAGCACATAATCCCCTTTCATCTCTCCAATTCTCCTCTGCCCTGTTCTCATTGTTCTCTCCTAATTAAAACAATCAGTCTTACTCTTGTGGATTATGATCAACTGTAAAATAAGCTACACAAAATGTAATGTTCCATCTATTTCCCTTTCTAAATATCAGAACACAATACACAAAACAGAATATTGAGGAAACAGTAGTACCATCTGTAGTACCATCTACAAAGGACTGAATAATTATTTTGGTAAAAAGACAGTAAATTGAAATACATCTAAGAAAATGCTATGCACACTATTATGCAGGTATGTGTGCAGTATAAACCCCAAAGAAGCAGTTAGTTTTCTGGTATAAAAATATGGCT
This sequence comes from Ameiurus melas, assembly GCA_012411365.1. Classification (NCBI taxonomy): domain Eukaryota; kingdom Metazoa; phylum Chordata; class Actinopteri; order Siluriformes; family Ictaluridae; genus Ameiurus; species Ameiurus melas. Next base: position 24,491,379 of record CM022758.1, on the reverse strand, counting down.
TACAAGACAGCGTAACAAATATTTTACAGGTTCTAGGAATTAAAAAGTAAAGCACAAAAAGGTTCAACTAAAACAAACCTTGAAAACACCAGCAAGTAATTTAGCCTCACTAAGCAAAATGGACCAGCATTTTTTTCCATTCTGACTTTTTCACTTGTATTTGGTAGTAATAAAGTGATACATGCTATGTAAAATTATTTAACTACATATTATATGATTGCACACACAATATATACAGTGCCAAAATTGAGATTTCATAGATTGTGCTATTTGAAGTTTTGCAAAATCCATAATAGACAGCAAGTCTTTTTCTGTGTGCCACCTTGTTACTCCAAATAATTATCCAATTACATTGTACTGACTTGTGCTGTTTCCTTGCCTTCTTAATAACTCGGTCTGCCAGGAATTTCAGTGACATGTCATAAAACTGGTTGGCATTTACAATATTTTGCTCAAAACAATTAGTCAATTCTTCAGATTTTGTACCACAGACTTACTAGATTCATACCTACTATCTAAGGGACTGTAATATAATGCATTAGCGTGCATTTACACAAAAGAGTCACAGAGAGAGAGAGAGAGAGAGAGAGAATTTTCTGAGGATGAATGTTATTCTGGGTTTGAATTCACCCTTGTGAAAATCTTTTATCATGTATATCCTCAGTTGCGGGTTCAGGAGATGAAAGTAGTGTTACACAACTGAGAGCCGTTTCTTCTCCATTCCCCCTCATCAGATTTAGATGTGGTCCTTAAGCCAAATAATACAAAATATTATATAATACAAAACATAGAAACGATTTGATATTATCCAATTAGGTGCAATATTTTTTTCTTTGTAGCACTTTATTACAAGTACCTAGTGATTAATAAATAAATATTAAAAAGTAACTAGAAGATGGTAAATATCTTTCATATTGGATATTCAAGTACATATGCACTATGTACATGGTGCTACTCCAGTCGTCGTGGGTATAAGTAAGTAGTATTTATTAAAGTAAGTAAACATAATAGTAACTAATATTTAATATTTTAAATAATGTTTTGTTGATACTTTAATGACTATATGCAAAAACAAACCTTCAAGGGTTCTTCGGTGGTTGTTTAGATAGATCATTTCAAAGGTTCTTTTACATTGGAATACTTTTTTGATAGGGAAAACCACTCCTATATAGTTTTAGGATGAGACTGGAATCATCCTTTTATCCACCATTTTTTGCTGTTATTGGCCTGATATCCATCCTGGGTATAACACTGTTATCATAAAAAAAATCACTATTTTCAGTCAGATATGAAAGTCTTTACGAATGGACTGTAGTACTATTAGCCACTATTATGTTAATGCTTAGCATGAATATACTTGATATCTTTCACAGTAGTTATAGTCCCCTTCCAAAAGTATTGGAACAGTAGGGTCAATTCTATTGTTTTTGCTATACATTGAAGACATTTGGGTTTCAGATGATTATGAGATGATAGATCAGAATTCCAGCTTTCATTTCCTCGTATTTACATCTAGATGTGTTGAACAACTTAGAATATTTTTTGTTTGAACTCGCCCATTTTTCAAGCGAACAAAAATATTGGAACATGTGACTGATCGGTGTTTCTTGCTGCCCAGATGTACCCTGTAAAAATGATCATTTAAAGAATGAATAGCTCTGAATGTGTACTCTTGGTTTGAGCCCTAGGTTTTGCCTGTGAAGACTGCATGAAGACAACATGAAGAACAAAATGCTGTCTATGGGTGAAATGCAAGCCATGTTGAAGCAGAGAAAAGAGGTAACATTTATGAGAGCCACTGCACTTGCATTGGGCATAGCCAATACAACAAACTGGAATTTACTGAAAAAGAAAGAAACCACTAGTATATTAACAACCAGACAAGGAACAAGTCAGCCATGGAAAACAATAGCAGTTAATACAAGATACATTGTGAGAGATGTGAAAAAATATCCCAAAACAACACTTAGTGACATCACCAACAACCTTCACAGGACAGGGGTGAAGGTATCACAATCCACTGTTCAAAGACGACTTCCAGTGCAAAAATATTGAGCTCATACCACAAAAAATATATTTAAATTGTTTAACACATCTAGATGTGAATATCAGGAAATGAAAGCTGAAATTCTTATCAATCCTCTCCTGTTCCTCTTTTGATCTCAATAGCAAAAACAATAGAATTGGCCTTGGTGTTCCAATACTTTCAGAGGAGTCTGTTTTATTTCTGTTTTATAAGTATAATATACTTATAACATACCAGTAATTATTAAGTATGTATTTTACCCAAAAATAAAACGCTACCCCTGAATGTCCATCCATCCATCCATCCATCGTATACCGCTTACTCCTTCTTCAGGGTCACGGGGAACCTGGAGCCAATCCCAGGAATCATCGGGCACAAGGCAGGGTACACCCTGGACAGGGTGCCAGCCCCTGAATGTCCATAGTCCTAAATCAACTATACAACCTTATCAATTCTGTTTTAGGAGTGTTGTTTACTGGAGCTATGTTTTTGTCTGGTTGTCTCACATGCACTTTATTGTGCAGTACACAGCCTGGTAGGTGGTTGTCAAAGGAACTGAAATGTTAGAGAATATAACCGGCTGTGAGCTGCCCTGCTGGTTTATTTTGATTTTAGTGTATTCATACAGCATGTCAACACTCTCCAAGGCCATGCATCTCCAGTTCCCTCTGTCAGTCTTACCTTATTCAATTCAAAAAGCTTAATTGGCAGCACTCTATGTAGTACATTATTGTCATTGTATTAAAAATATAGTTTGAAAACTTGATGAACATTTCTCTCTCTCTCTCTCTCTCTCTCTCTCTCCTCTCTCTCTCTCTCTCCCTCTCTCTCTCTCTCTTATAAATAACCATCTGTCAGTCATTCACATTACCATATCATCATCTTACTGCACACACACACACACACACACTCTGCAGGTCGTACTGTGTTACACAGAGTGCTAACCTCAGCCCTAAGGTGTTTGCTTATTTATTTGTTTATGCTCACAGTAATCTTAAGTTTAAGTTTATATTTTGCAGAAATAGTTAAATTGTACCCTTAGTGCCCTATTACATGCTGTATATAGTCATACACGTGCATATTCACATGCATTACAAGCATATCAACCAGCTAGTGACTATTCCTGCTTCTTCTTTGTAAGGTTAGTTTTAATCATTAATGCATGATATGTGATAGCTGCTGCAGTCAGTGTGTGATCAGCGAGAGACAGAACTAAAGTGTGATCAGAGTGGAGGAGTGGAGAGGGTTTAGGTATGACTGAAAGTGCTCGTTTCAGTACCCGTGGGAAAGCATGACTGAAGAATGAATAAAAGCTCATCTGAGAACCTTTCTCATGAATGTAATCATCACAGTCACGTTTTGCTGCCCCATCTGCATGATTGGCAGTCGCATTATTCTCCACTGGTCATGATCCATTCGTCTCAGGTTGTAGATAGAAAGTACTGCAGCCTGGGCCACCCAGAATAAGTTATTCCTTTAAGCAACTACCTGAGTGCTTATGTTTATTTTACACACACACACACACACACATTGCATAGACAATAGACAGGGCACTGGCAAAAACAACAAGGCCGATTAAGAAAGATACTTTGTTAGTCTTAAAATATTTTCATTCTATAGTTATTTTTGTTGTCATCCTTAAAACCTATGTAAATTATTAATCATAGTCTAAACCCACTCAGCTAGTCTAAAACCTTCAGTGGTGCTAAGTAGTATAACATCAATACCTAAGAAATTCAGTTTCTTTTGGCATTGGCACAATAGCGTATTATGTTCATAGACACAGTTTGTTTGTTTGTTTTTTCAGAAGTTTTTAAGTGAGATTTCCAAATAAACACTCCACCAAATAAATGTATTTCATTTGTTAGAAATAGAAAAAAATCAAGACACCTTTATACAAAGTTTAGCTCAGGATTCTTTGGTATTGGTGTTATAATGTGTTACAAACTCTACTTATAATGGATCATGTGTAATGAATAGTAAAGATATTTATAAAGTATGAATATATAGTATAAATATATAATGTTGTATGAATGCATTATAACATGATAAGAATATGTTCATACTTCATTATAAATATGACCTTCATTGAAAGTGTTACTGATGTGAACTACCACACTGTGAACTCTCCAAAGTCTTAAATAATGTAATATGATACATATATTTATTACTCTGTACATTTATTGCACTCGTTTGTTTCATTATTAACAGTTTAGCCTTAGGAGGCATTGAAGCTGGAAATGTAATTTTTAGCCCAGTTTGTTGACACTTTGCTGTTGTTTATCATTATTTAAACTGAAACAATAAAATATTTTTTTAAAAATAGTGATGTCCTGTCAAAATTCCAACTTTAACCCTGCCTGAACCCTAACTTTATCTTCCATAACTCTTCATGCATCTGTGAAAATTGTATGTTGTTATGAAGTTATGAAATATAAAACCATGTCGAACTCAGTCCTGACATTCTGATCCTCACTGTTGGTGCAGTGTGGCCTGACTGAGATTTGACTTGCTTTAATGTCTGCTGTTGTTTTTGTCTCACACAGTTTCCCTAAAGCCAAACTCTCAGCATGCAGAGGATTCAGAGTAGCACACACTCTCCCAACTTTCCCTTAGTCACTTTCAGTAGCACGTATTCAAGCCTAAGATGGAACACTTAAAGTCAGCCTAAACAAAAGGTGTTAGTACTAATAGCCATTTATGAAAATTCATTTGAGTGTAAAGAAGGTGTGAAAATGTTACTGTAGCAGTTTGCAGCATTCTTTTAAGAAATCAGCAGCTGAAAATCACATGGGTGTTGGATATAAAAAGGTGCCTAGAGGTATTACTGCATCATAAAATTTAAGAGCCTATCATGTTCCTTTGCTATTACAATGGTTTACTAGGGGAAATGGGGCAAACACATATAAGTTTGGGGTTTTGTGTAATTTGCATATATTTTGAGCAGTCATCTGGACGTATTGGTACATGTGCATGTTATTGTGTTATTTTATATTGCCTTAAGAATTTTTTTTTAAATGCCATGTCAAGCAGTTTATTATCCAACCTAAAATATATACTGTTATAGAAGTAGTGTTGTTTTGATGATAGTGGTGGTGGGGAGCTTACATGTGGAGCCAAAATCTCCAATAGGTATTCATTTGGGTTGATATATACACAGCATATGATTTACATAATTTTCATACTTATAAAATCATTCAGTCCTCGTGTTCTGCGGATGGAGACATTGTCATCCTGGAAGAGCGTAGAGGTCACCCGATAGTGGGTTTTACCGATGTGCAGTACCTGCTGATAACCGATTAATCGATAGTTTTCAAAATGAATAATAATAATAATAATAATAATAATAATAATAATAATAATAATAATAATAATAATAATAATAATAATAATAAAACTTTATTTTATAAAGCGCCTTTAAAAGCAGCTTCTCAAAGCGCTGTACATATCACAGTCCACAGAAAAATAAAACAATTAAAAGTTAATGAGAACAAAATTAACAACATTAATAATAAAAATACTTAGAAATCATAAAAAGACATCAGCAGTCGAATGCAAGTTTAAAAAAGTGTGTTTTTAGAAGAGCTTTAAAATGCCAAGAGTCTGGCTTTCCCTGAGTTCAGGAGGAAGAGAGTTCCAAAAGTGAAGGAGCATAGACAGAAAAAGCCCTGTCACCCAAGGATTTTAGGTGTGCTTGTGGAACAGTTAACAGATTACACTGTGAGGAGCGCAGTCTGCGATTTGGGGTGTAAGGGATTAATAAGCTAGATAAGTATTGCGGAGCCAATCCATGTAATGCCTTGTATGTCAACCTCATGATCTTGAAATCGACACGGAACCTGACTGGGAGCCAGTGCAAGGACTTCAAAAAAGGAGTAATATCTTCACTTTTCCTGGTTCCCGTCAGGATCCAGACGGCAATGTTCTGAACAAATTGCAATTTGTTAATTGCGGTTTTAGAAACTCCGGCTAAAACGGCATTACAATAATCCAGCCGTGTGACAACAAATGAATTAATCAGCTTTTCAGCAACAGATGAATTTAGCATTGGTGAGGTGAAAAAGGGATGCCTTCACAGTGCTCTGAACAAAAAAATCAAAAGTGTGGCTGGTGTCAAAAATTACACCAAGGTTCCTCAGCTTACGTTGGGTCTCTAGAACAGAGCCATCAACAAACAGAGACAGTAGAGCCGCTTTGCGAATTTTATAGTGGGAACCTATAAGCATACCCTCAGTTTTCCCGCTGTTCAGGCACAGAAAGTTATTGTTCATCCATGTTTTTATCTCAGAAATACAATCACAAAGATCACATGCATCAATGTTTTCACCAGATTTAGAGTGAATGTAGATTTGGGTATCGTCAGCATAAAAGTGATAATGGAGGCCAAGCGATCGCAGCAGATGCCCAAGTGGAGATAGATAAATATTGAAGAGTAGAGGGCCTAGAACTGAACACTGATGAATACCAGTGAGCACCGAGCAAGTGTCAGATCTAAAGCCACACATAGAAATAAAATGGGAACGGTCAGTAAAATAGGATTTAAACCAGTTTAAAACTCTCCCAGACACACCAAAAACACTTTCAAGGCGGGTAAGTTAAAAAGCATGATCCACAGTATCGAAGGCGGCTCTAAGGTCAAGAAGAATAAGAAGTGAGGTAGCTCACTAATACTGAATAAGTAAAATATTTCTGAATTTATTACAAAAATAAACAGTACTGAATGTACAATGAAAATGCACTGTACTTTTTTTTAATGAAATAAATATATAAATGTTCATATATATTAATTATAAATAAATATTGAAGTAAATAAAATATATATATCCAAACTGAACCAAACAGTAATACTCCAAATAACAAATAAAAATAGAGACATCCAAAATTAATCAAAAAACACTTCAAATAACAAAACAAAATTGGTCAGTGATAGTTTTTGTTGATATCTCTAGAGGCCGCTCTTGTACTGTACAAAAACAGCAGACACTTCTCAACAGCTCCCACGACAAACGCAACCGGGGAAAACTATTGGTGTGGATTTTAGCCGATAACCTACAGTTCCAGCAATTGGTTATCTGTGCGAATTAATTGGCAAAACCGATCAATCGGTTAACCTCTAGAAAAGACCACTCCCACCAGGATAGAAATGTTTCATGATGTGATAAAACTGATCAGTCAGAAGAACTTTGTACTGATTTGCAGTGACACCACATACTAAGTGGATCTGCCCACACATCCATACTAAAACAATCCTAAATCTGATCACTGTTCCTGCACTGTAAGTTAGCCCTGCTGTTGTAAGCTTTCATGTAATATAAATTACTCTCAAAATTTCCTGGGTTTAATGGAAAATTGCAGGACAAGTGCAATGCAAATCAGTCGTGCACGTGCTTTGTGAAACAGATGTCTCTGCACCGCATTTACAGACTGTCTTCCCATAAGTAAAATCACTTTAGCATAAATATTGAAAGCATACATATATTTTCTCTGTTTGGAAGGAGGTGTTTTAATAAACTTTCAGTATCAGTGATTTTAGATGGTTAATTGTCTCCATATTTAGAGAAACTTGCTTTAATAACAAACAGCCCAAGGCCTTATGAAAAAATAGTGCACTTTTTTAAAAATATTACATTAAAACAGTTCATGATTAATATGCACATAAAGCACACATTTTAAGAGCCCATCTGTTCATAGACAGTTCAAGTAATTTTAATTTTCAATAAACATTTTATATACAATCTAATTAGACTGCCTTAAAAGCATAAATTAATTTATTACTGGGTTAATTAAGCCAATAAACCATGCTTTGAAGACTTTAACTGCCCTTAATCTCAAACATGTAAATCTTAAGCAATTGCTACATAATCAGAGAATAACTTCAACAATTCATAGTACTACTTGACATTTAGGGAGAAGGACCATCAAGGAGACATATTTGCAGAAGTTTTGCCACATTCAAGCATTCATAAATGCTTATACTGCTGTAGTAAAGAGCACAGTAATTACGTTTAGTGGTGCTCTTTATCAAATGCTTGGTAATAATTCTGGACTGAATGTTAAAATATGCATTACTTAGAATGGCAGTAGTCTTTTGTTTCAGCGGTAAGCAATGCAAGTTGGTCCCTGATCCACATAAGTTGCAAGTGAAACACATTCAGCAAAATGTTACTTTTTGTTTCATTAAAGATTTAAAGGGAAATGACTAGAGCAAAGAAGAGCAGAGCTAACATCTCCCCTCATGACAGAGAAATCAGACTGCTTTCATATGGCTGACTTTCAAACATCTTTAATCTCTCTCTCTCTCCTTGTCTCACACTCCGTGTCTCTTGTTCTGAAAATTTTCAGACATAAGGAGCCATTATACATTTTGAGTTTTTCCTCCAAGAGGATGTTTCACAACAGACTTTTCTTTGTATACAATGCAACCCACCTAACTACACTGGTCAATTGAATGTATCTCAGAAAATCTCTTTCTGTAGATTTAATCAGTAGATGTTATCAGAGAGAACTGAATGTCTTTGTTTCAAGGACAAGTAATTACATTTTTTTTATGCTGCGTTATATATACCTAATCGCTGGGATGAGAGGGCCATGTCATTTTGCTGGCTCATGTCATATAATGGTAACCCAACTTTTGTGCGGTTAACACAACAAGACAGCCATTAGTGTTGGGCTTAATTGTTCCTCTGGAATACTCATTCACAACTAGGGGTCATTTTAGCAAAGCCATTCCACCTACCGGTATGTTCTGGTGAAGTTCGAAGACAGTATCATGGGATAATACCATGAGGTAGTTAATGTTAGTCTGAAATACTAGCAAGTGATTTAAGATACTTGTTTTCTGACACCTTACATTTACATTAATGGCATTTGGCAGATGCCCTTATGCAGAGCAACAAGGGCTCAACAGTGGCAGCTTGGTGGTGCTGGGATTTGAACTAACAACTGTCCGATCTGTAATCCAACATCTTAAATACTGAGCTAGCTAACCTAACTAACCTTTCAATAGATTTTTCATAATTTAATGCATGCTTGCAATGTTACTTGAATTTACTTGAGCTGAAACTATCTACTGTCGACTAGCAAGCATCAGACTTTAAATAACTTCATATATCAGAACCAAATTTGTCTATAGCCAGTTAAAGGAGTATAATGCTTAAAACTAGGGCTGCAACTAATGATTATCTTCACAGTCAATTAATTGGCTGTTTGTTGGGGGTCCTCTACCCCCCCTTCGTGTAATTGGATGGGGGCAAACTTTCAGTGCTGTTTTTTCATTTATTTAAAATAAAATCCACAAACTGAGTGTTACGAATATAAACACTCTTATTTGTGCATTATTTTAATAAAATAAAATAAAATAAAAAGCAGTTATAATTAAACTACAGCCCAAATTAATAATACAATCTCACTTTCACTGCACCTTGTGGTTCCTGATCCTCACTGCTTTTAGACATATTATTTTACATGTGTTTACTTTGATCGTACCGTTTTAATTTAACATTACAGATCCTGTGCTACACTGTTTAATCACCGCGTGTACACCGCAAGTGAGGAGCAACATGGCCGCGTTACTAATAGATAATTTCTATTATAATAAACTACAGAATTTATACTGTATCATGCAAATACAGCATATAACGACAATAAACTGAACCTTTTAAGTAACTTGTACTACTTTCCCCAACCCCTTAAACAGTGGCCATTTGGATCACTGTCGTACTTCCGCTCCGCTTTATAAAGTTTATGGGTTACAATCTTTTTTGTGGCATTAAATATAAAATGCACCCCTGCCTTACACCGCCTTCTGATGGGATCTGAGGTCATGTTGGGTATAAAAGATAACGTTGACATAAACAGTAAACAAGAAATTTATTGTCAGTGACTCTAGGTGTCTGCTAAAGCTAGCGGCAGCGCATTATGTGCCTTTGACGTCATGTGCCATCGACTAGAAAGCGGCTTATACTTCCGGTTAATAAAGAAAATGCTAGTGTTCCATTTTAAATGATATTACCTTCCTAAAATCCATACACTAGAGAGTGCATAGTGTAAGTGTATAGACATTCGGGATACAACTTTAGTATTTACTCTCCGAAGCGTGTTTTCGCAACAGAAGTAACGCAATAAGTAAATGCACCCCGTGCCGCGTGCAGACCGACTAATCGATAATAAGATTCGCTGACAACGATTTTCATAATCAATTATTATCGATTTTTTCCATTAGTTGTTGCAGCTCTACTTAAAACTAAATGTGTTTAGATTCAATATATAAACTTTAAGGAACTGTAGTATAGAACCATGGGAAAGTGCATGCTATGTACATGGACATGTACTATGCACATATTTTTGAGTTAAGATAAGAACATGCTAAAAAATGCTAAAAAAAAATTCTGTCAGCAGACCATGAAATGCAAAATACTGATTCAACTGGAAAAGCAACAAGCAAAACTTTAACAGAAAAAAAACTGTTCTTGAGACTTGTTCTTTTTGTTTAATTTATCAGTCCATACAGGATTTCGCAGTTTATTGTGATTGTTGCTTCCAAAAATGCTTGATTTTGCTGCAGTTCATTTAAAAATTGTGATTTTGGCAAAATTGCAGTTGCACGAAAGACAGTTTTGCACTGTCTTTCACAATGATGTTTGTGGGTAAATGAGATATTTTTACTGTTTAGTATGCTTGACTCACGTGAATCGAAGAGTTCATTGGTTCATTGTAATGATGTCACTTGATCCAAATCTTGCAGAGTTCCCTTGATTTTTCTTTCATTTCTGTGATCGCAAAATCCTAGAGGGACTGAAATGCCAAATGAATTACATAGATAGTATGTACTGATTAGTGTGTGTTTCACTCTGATGAAGCCAGTGAGAGAGAGAACGAGAGAGAGAGAGATCTTGTGTTCTGATCACAAGTACCTGTTAAGTGTTAAGTGCAATCATCAAGGACTATGAATACTTCAAGGTGTTATGCATTCATTGTGAGGTCTAGCTAATGAATCAGTTCTGTAACACTGAGGTGTCATGTTTCTTAATATATAAACCATCTTGTTCTCTGTTTTTCAAACCAATGGATTGTGCCTTGGATTCCTCTTTCTTCATTGCTTTGCCCCAAGCCCCCCTACAGTGCACTGGATTAATTATCTACATTTATATCCCATTCCCTCGTGGGTTTGTGATGTGGTGTGGGTGTGTGTGTGTGTGTGTGTGTGTGTTTGAAGTGTCGCATTAATCAAGTGTTACAAATCCGTTGACGCCTGCTGAATGATGAATTTATTTACACCAAAAGTTTCAACATAGTGACACACACACACACACGCACACAATAATGCTTACATATACTTAAACAAACAAAAGTACAAAAGTGGTTACAAAAAAAGTAGTAAAAAATGAAAAAAATATTATAATTTTGTAAAATCCAAATAAGCTTTACATATCTTTATTAGAATGGGTTTAATCGATGTTTTTTATGCTTGTTCAATGAACTGTAAACAATTAATGCACATGTACCTGTGGAACAGTTTACAGGCGCTAGGTAATTAAGGTCACAGTTACAATAACTTAGGACACTAAAGAGACCTTTCTACTGACTCTGAAAAACACCAGAAGAAAGATGTCTACGGTTCCTGCTCACCTGCGTGAACATGCCATAGACCTGCTGCAGGGAGAGATGAGGACTGCAGATGTGGCCAGAGCAATAAACTGTAATGTCTGTAATGTAAGACGTCTAAGACAGTGCTACAGGGAGACAGGAAGGACAGCTGATCGTCCTTGCAGTGGAAACTTACATGTAAACATGTGTCCCCCCAGACGTGATTGAGAATTTGCAAATGCCTTGGTGGAAGAGTGGAGTAACATCTCACAGCAAGAACTGACAAATCTGGTGCAGTCCATGAGGATAAGGTGCACTGTATTACATAAAGCAGCAGGTGAACACACCAGATAATGACTGTTACTTTTGATATTGACCCTCCCTTTGTTCAGGGACTCATTATTCCATTTCTGTTGATGAAATGTCTGTGAAAGATGTTCAGTTTATGTCTCAGTTGTTGAATATTTTTATTTTAATACAAATATTTACACGTTTATATATATATATATATATATATATATATATATATATATATATATATATATATATATATATATATATATATATATATATATATATATATTTACTGCCATAGCTATTTTGTGCATGTGTGCATGCATGCATGCCCATGTGTGTATTAGCTTATCTGTATGCCTCCAGTCTTACAGCAGATTGGTTTGTTGTATCTTACTGCCCTCTAGTGCTTCACCTTCTCTTTGAATATGCAAATATTTTAGGCATTTTTAATCAAAATTAAACCATAAATGTTGTTATAATTTGTCTTAATTTAATATGAACATTTGAATTTAGGTTGTGTAATTAGTCAAACAAAGCTTGAAAAGGAAGATGTCTGAAAAAGAGCTCTATAAAAGTAATTATGTAAAGCATGTTACAACACATATAACTGCTATACATGGTACATATAACCTTTCAGGAATCTAGCATTTATATTTTAAAAGGACTGTACTGCCACATTTATGCCATGGTAACAGAAGATGAAAACATTTGTGAATGTGGGATAACACAGTGGGATAATGCAGTAAATTATTTCATCTTTGCTTTACTCTTGTTTGCTGCACCATAAAATGTTATTTTAAAACATGAATCCAGGTAATGCAAGCTTTGACTCAGTAATGCAAGCTTTTTTAATTCAGGGAAGGATTTGAAATTCTGCTCTAGCTTTGTGACTATCAACTCACCACTAGACGGCAGTGCTTTACTACAAACAGCAATACCAACCCTCCTAATCAGTGTTCTCACTGTTTAGTGACCTTAGTATGTATCCTGTGAGAACCAAAACAGGCTAACGAGACTAGAAATCAGAGAGAGGGAGGGAGAGACAGAGAGAGAAAGAGAGAGAGAGAGCAATATTAAACTAATAGAACATACCTGGTGTCTATTTTCAGTTACAGACCACTGAGTTATCAGCTCTGCCCATGGGGTTAATACAGAAATACACACACATACTGAAACCACCAACCGCAGCTTCAGAAATTACATTTGATTTGCTGAAAATATACTCTCCACCCAGCCATGGGTTTTAAATATATTTGCAGTGGAAGAAGAACTACATGTTTTCTCAGATATGTGTGCAATAAGACTTTCAAATCAGTCAAATCTAATCCATTACACAAATGGTTTAAAGTAAAACATGATGTCGCCATAATATTAAAATAAATATGGAATTTCAGACTCAGACTGTTTTATATTTGACAACAGTGATCTCTGTGTGGACTAACACATGGCATAGTCTAAGAATCAACAAGAAAGGCTCGAGGGCCTGATTGACTGGACTCAATTCCACCTGCTTAATGTATTCTGATCTTACAGGAGGGCTGCTGCATACTTCTAATGAGAACCTGAAGGGTAAAACTTTGAATTGAAATGACTGTCCTTGGTGGACCTGTGTTCTCAGGCAATGGGGACATGAAAATATGCAATTCACAGGTCCACGAACATGAACCAATCCTGTAGTTGCATGGCATGGATGACAGCATATGGAATGGGTGGGTCATTTGGAATCAACCCTTTAAAATATAGAGCTGAACTGCAGGGTCTATATTGTTGATCATACTTCTGTCAATGAGAGAACAATGGTCTTGGGTCAGAGCAAGGTTATGACATCGACATGGGCCTGAGCCCCAAGGATATAGGGGCCGGCTGTAAAACTGCCTGGTCTAGACAGCCCACCTCTAGAAGAAAGGTGTTTATCAGCTCCTCACAGAGGTACAAACTTCTCAAGATTGGAGTGATTGTTCCAGTATGAGAAGTAAATTGGCTAATGTATTGCCAGTGCTTGCCATACACAATGCAGCATTGTATAGGTTCTCTGAGTTGTGCAGTCTCAGCTCCTGCATCATCACTAAGGCATTAGTTTGGCTAGAAAGTAATGCAGATTGCTTTCTGGGCTTCTTGTTATGCTAATCAGTTGTCGAGTCAGATTCGACTCAGGGTCTAAATCTGCTAACCAAGACTGTCATGTTGGCATCAACACCACACACAGCACAGGGGATGTCCAAGTCACACAATGTATCCATAAAATGATGATTTTCAAAGGCAGTGAGCACATAGTTGATGCCTATCTTTTGTTTCTATGCAGTTCAGATACCGGCTTGCACAAGCTCAATTCTTGAAGCAAGGCTTGCTAATGGCTCAGTGTATCGTGAAAAATGGGGGAAATCCAACCTACAAGAATGTGGGGTCTGTGGAATTCAAAATTACTGCCCCATAGCTGCAAGTTACAATTCAACAACGTTAGTAGCAGGTAGTCATAGACTTGCTGGTCAGCTACACAGTGCAGGATGTGGAATACATAGAGGAGATAATGTCAAGGGAAAACTACCTGGCAGCAAGAATAGGAGGTGAGTGCTGCACAAAGTTAGTGAAGGTACTGAATGAGTTTGCAGCATTTCACTAGAATAAGTGCTGGCAGTGTATAAAAAAAAATACACTCACCAAGGTAGAAGAAATGAGACGAGGCTATCACTGGCTTTAAAGAAGAAAATAGCTGAACGACAGCAGCATTTATTGTAAGTACTACATTATATGTCACTTTTTGTCTATGTTAGGGGGTCTCTGCATGTCTTTGCATGGATGTTTTTCTATCATTGTCAAACACAAATTACAAAACATTGTTATATATTTTAAGAACATGTATCAGAAATCAACCTGGACAGGATTTCACAGAGTTTTTTTGTGATTGTTGTGGTCAGAAATGCTAGATTATTATTTTTTAGGGTTTTTTTTTTCAATGCAACTTTTTTCCAGAAAACTACTTGAATTGGGAAATTGCGATTGCACGAAATTGTTTGGCACTGTCAATCACAGTGATGTTTGTTGGTAAATGAGACCTTTTAGCTGTACTCCTATTTGCATGTGAAACGAACAGGGTTTGGGTTTAAGGCGCATTGTAATGACGTCATATGACATGTCTTGACCAAAATCTACCTCAGAATATTGCTGAGTTTGCTTGATCTTTCGTTCATTTCTAAGACCACAAAATCGCTAAATGCTGGAGAGACTGAGAAAATGGTTTATCTGCCTCCTTATTTTGCTAATCAGATATATTTGTAGATACACATGTATGTAAAGTAACTACAGATACATATTTTGGGGGATTTTGAGTCTATTTAGGTAGCAGTTTGAAGATTATGGTAAAACCATGGCCTTTGCAGGTGAAACTGAGATAGACGTGTAAATATTTCTTATGTCTTAAGCACCTGTATTCAACATTTACCACAGAGACACACTCAATCCTATGCATACTATTCACTCTCACACATCAGTACATTGACCTCTGAACAGACAACAGCCCACTGGGGAGCGTTGTGTGATACGGGGCCTTATGTCGAGTTAATGTGAAGTGATGTCAATGTGTGTGTGTGTGTGTGTGTGTGTGTGCAGCCTAAGTGCAGATTCTGGGATTAAAATGCTCACTGAGCAGGATTATCATCTAAGTATAAACCTTCAATCTGTACATTTAAAGAGGTCTCTCTAATCAACAGAGACCATCTCACCAGGACACTGCCCCTCAAAACCCAAGACAAAACATGACCACTTACGACCAAGACAGTAAAACTCATCAGAGTTTATGCAAACATCCAAACTCCAGGAAAGATGTTATCCAAACATCTTTCCTGGAGGGACTCAGCAGTCATGCAAAGGGATGTGATTGAAGAAAGACAATAACAAATCACTCTTCTGCTTTGCTGTCTCTCGCTTTCTCAGATATTTTATTTTCAAGCATTTTGCATGTAGTCTCAAGAGACAAAACGGCTGCTATAAATATGAATAAATCACACAGTAAAAAGTAGGCCAAAGCTCTTTGCTCTGGGGCTTTCTCACTGAGATGCTGTCCATGATGCACTGCTGGGGTTTGGTCTACTGTGACTGTTACTCCTACCTGCATATACTCACACAGTAGTACAATAACACACAGTAATCATGCCCATACTGTCGGAGCACACGTATTGACTCGGATATTTATGTACCGATGAATAGCATTTCTTCAGAAGTGGTAGTGATAGGACTGTCTCACTCTTTCAACACCTGTTTAGTTTTCTTGGGATCAAGTTCAATAAAAGTGCAAACTCATTCACATTCACACACAATCATTTTGTAGGAAATATTATGAATGTGAAGGTTGGGGTTAAGGGCAGGGTTACAGTTTGCATCTTTTCCAAAGATTTCCTAAGATATTCTTATCAAATTAAATAAAATCCATCCTCATTCATGTCCATATGTATATTTCATGAGCCATATAGTACAAATGTATAACATAGTACTTCTCTGTTAATAGAGTTTCAATGAATATAAATTTCCTGACCAGATGGAATGAACTAAATCAGAAAGTGAAAATGAATTCTAATTGATCATAATCATAAAAAGTTATTTTTATTCTATAGTACATGTGTAAATGCACCATGAAGTGTGTGTGCGTGTGTGTGTGTGGCTCAGTGGTATATGCAGATGTTTCACTGACCATTCAAACACACAGATATGAACACACCAGAATGAAACAGAGGCTGCTATATTTTAAATCACAGATGGCACTCTAATAGACACACGTTTAATCTTTCAGCCACTTGCCTCATTTCCAGAAAACACTTGTATCAGTTGTGCTAATCCGTTTACTACGTGCTGCTTCCCTATGACGATGTACTACAGCAATTCAGCATTTTAAAATAACATATATTCAATATTTTCAAAGGGGATTAGTAATCCTACTTCAGCTGATAGGATTGATGCTAGCATTCTTGTGAACGAACCAATGAAATAATTTTTTTACAGGCTGTAAAAGCATTTTGATACAAATCTAAATTTCCACATTAACTCAAACTTACACTCTCATCACTATCTCTCTAGTAGAATGACCCATCCACTTTTAAAATGAAATATCCAAGTATTTTAGAGCAGAGCGATGGACTGTGTGTGAATAGAGTGACTGTGAGAGTGACAGCAAAAGTTGCCATGTCTTTATAGCATTTTCCAGCGAAAAACATGAGTTTGATTCATGTTGCAGATATTTATAGCAATATCTCTGACTATCTGTAGGTTTTTGGGAGTGTGAATGTATGTGTATGTATGAATGGCAGTATGTGAATTGATATTGCAAATAATATTATTGTAACCCCCGTTAAGAGGAAAACAGTACACTGTAAATATTAACATTTATTAAAATTTTAACATTCGCACCACTCTGTCTGTATGAAAGTCAATTTAGAGTGGTCGTACCTGTTGTTTATAAGAAATCAAACAACATCCATCCTCATCGCCTTGCTCATTCAAATTCATGCACATCTTTTAACGCTTATTCAAATTCATGCACATCTTTTGTGGTAAGGCCCTGTGCCACACAAATTCGTGCACATCTTTTTACAGCTTCAGTACAATGTAGGAGTGCTTATGCTTTCCTGACGCACCAAGTCACTGAGCCCGTGAATATGCAGCTGTGTTGTGCTTTCATGGCTCTGCACAAACAGCTGTAGTTGTGATCCGAATCATCCCACAGGTACTATTTAGGGTTAGAGGTCAGTATTGAATACTCAGATCATGGCTTCTCTTCTGTCCCGCTCATCTGTTCTGCCCATCTGCTACAACAGCATGCCTGTGTCGCATGCCAATTACCCTCTCACTTCTAGTGACATTTGAGAATTTATGAAATTCATAAAAACTGACATTTTCTAGAAGTGACCTAAGCTTTGAATTCAGGACTTTTTAAATGTAACCTGATTAAGCATTGTTATACAGTATGTGTGTGTGATTGGCAAGTTGTAGTACCTTGCTGCACAAGTTACAGTTCTGGTCATAGGATAATTATTCATAAATATATATTCTGAGAATCCTTAGATAACTCTGCAAAATTGTAAAAAAAAAAAAAAAAAAAATATATATATATATATATATATATATATATATATATATATATATATATATATATATATATATATTTATATATATATATATATATATATATATATGAAGAGATAGGTTTAAAAAGAAAAGAAAAGAAGAATAAAAAACGAGAATGCTTTATAACCAAATTTAGCATGTGTGAGTTCAATAATTTAGACTAGGAGGATTCGTAATAATACATGTTTCATTTAAAATGTACATCAGTTGTCTTAAATGTCCACTCCAACTACATTTTAAAATTAAATATAAAAATATTACAAATGTTAATATTCAGGCTCTGCGAGCTTACATTTACAATGTCAGAATGAATTTAAAATCTGAATGATGGTGGGTTTAGTCCTGATCACTATTAAGAACTTATTAAAGCAGAGTAATTGGATTGTGATTCTTCCCTTCAAACCAATACCCTGAGGCCTTTCTGGCTTTTTTTCTATTTATTTTTGCACTTTTGCTAGTATCCTATGCGTCTCTCTATCTCTCTCTCTCTCTCTCTCTCTCTCTCAGAAATGAGTGTCATAAGGTTAATTATATTGATAATTGAGCATAGCTGAAATCTGAAAGGTTTCAGATTTGTTAATTTTATCCATTTTTATTTGGGGAAATCCAAGGATTCCATTTAAATACTGTGGAATCTAAAGCACCTGCTTACTCCCATGCAAAAGCCATTTAATTCACATACTGTGGAAATCAAATTTTAAATGTTTCACTGGAACACTGGCTTGAGCAGTGGACCTGTATAATGCTGTTACTGAAAAAGTAATCAAGTTTAATGTGATTTATTCGTTTATGTGAGACAAAGATCCGCATAAGCAGCCCCACCCTTATAAGAGTGAAAAACAGCAATTAAATACAGAGTTATTATTTTGTTATTAATGAATACCAGAATGTTATTAGCCCAAATAGTGAGAAAAATTACTTATCCCCTTATGGGGATTGTAGCTGTGTGAGTTGCTTCATTAATCACTGAATGAAAGTCTAGTAATGGTACTACAGTAGCATCCTCTGGGATCAGTTTCCATCATTGTTTCAGTACAGTGCTCCTGTTTCAGAAACATACCACGCTTCAGGTGTGACACAAAATATGGGAAGCAAAGATGGAACAGTATGAACAAAAAATACATGGTTATTAATTGTAAGTTATAATGGAGTTGGGTGTATACTACTAGGCTATCTGCTTAAAACCTTTCAAAGATTATAGGCAACAAACATAAATTATGTATGACATTACAGAGACAATTCAACAGCTGAATTATTTGGTTAGAGTAACAGGTAGAAATGTTTTATAAATATTTATAACTACTCTGATTTGTACCTTCTAGACCTATTCTTTATTCTTTGGCATGTTTTAAAACCATGCAACCATGTTTAACCCATTCATCCATTCAATTTCTGTACCTGTTATACTAACAGTGTCACAGGGAACCTGGAGCCTTTCCAAAGGAACTTGGGGCACAGGGCGGGGGACCCCTGGACAGGGTTCCAACTCAACGCAGAGCACAATCGCATATACATTCACAAACCCATTCACACACTACAGACAATTTGGAAATGCCAATCTCCACACATGTCACGTACAATGCATGTGTTTGGACTGTGGGAGGAAATCGGAGTACCAAGGGGAAGTCCCCAGAGTGTCCAACCCTCAACCCCGGAGGTGTGAGGCCAGCATTCTAACCACAGGGTTCATTTGTGTCCAATTGGGCATAAATGAACACTGTAATGTGTTAATTCAACACTGGAGATTTTTGTTGTGTGTGTGTGTAACCTTTTTTTCCCCTAAATATATCTATTGTCAACAGTACATGCATCAGTCTGTATTAAGGTTTTCAGTTACCAAATCATCATTTTAAATTTCTAGTAGTAAGAAGAAAAAAAAATAGAAACCATCTCGGAAATTCTAATGGTTTCCACTACAAACAGCTTACAATTAAAAACCATCTGTAAACCATTAAAACCATTAAACCAAAACAAATACAATTCCCATTATAACCATTAAAACCATTACAACTTGTATGAGGGTTTCTATTGTTTGTTTGTGTTTTTAGCAGGGTTGCTCAACGTACAGAAGCCTATGCTGAAATGAATCCTAAATCAAAACTCTTGAGACGCATATACATATTGATTCTCAACGCAAACATACACACTTCAGCAAATTTCCTCTAGTTTTTTGTCTCTCCCGCCACCCAGTTCTCCTACTGAAAGCTCGCAAACTCTTTCTGAGTGAACTTCATGGACTCTGCGTCGGGTGAAATGGTTTGTTTGTTTATTTTTTTGTTTGTTTGTTTGTTTTTGTTTTTTAAATCAGTCTATAACCCAAGCGACAAACGATAGACAGGAGTGCTGGTGCAGGATGCATGATTTCTTGTGAAAATGCTGGAACCTACCTTGATGTCGGCTGAGGGGCGTCTGCGGCACTGGTTCGAGACTCCGGCGGTCTGGTTCATGGTTCTGAACTGAACAGCTCTCTCAGTCAGCGGGAGACGGAATGAGAGAGACTTCAGTGCGCAGGTGCGCTTCAGTTAGCGAGAGTGAGTTTACCGTCCACACTACACTACTCACACACATCTGCCTAGAACATGTGGAAGACCAAAAGGTCCATAAATACAACACATCCGCTGAGTCTGCACTGGTAATGCAATTTATTTTTTCATGACATCTGAACTTAACCGGAGGAAGAAGAGGTGTAGTGCATAATAGGGTGTGTATGTGTGTATTTAAAAAAGAAAAAAGAAAAAAAAGAAAGAAAGAAAGAAAGAAAAAGAAAAGAACAGAAAAAAATCCTATGCGTCCTATGATTAAGTCAAATGTTTAAAACACCACTTTGAAACAGAATGTTTTGCTTCTCTTCTCCCTTTAGGCCAGCCATATTTTTGAATTTCAAATAATGAATATTAATGATCATCTGGAGCCTGCTTATGAATAGCAAGGTTAGCAAAGTCAGCAAAAGGCATCCTACAGCAATAAAAAAATAAATACATAAGTGGATTTTCCATCCAAATGTTTTGTCACTTTAAAACAAATGTTGGTAATAGAGAACAGCGTTGGGTGTAACACATTACAAAGTAATCTAATGACTTTTGCTGATAACGCAGTAATGTAACACATTACATTTTTAAATTTCTGTAATTTGATTACAGTTACTGATGTCAATTAAATTACCTTACTTGTGTTACAAATCTATTGTTAAGAAAACAATATTAACTCAAATTCTTAACATTTTAAAAATAAATCATGTTTTATATCTTCGGTGAACTTAGGCGAGACCAATCAGAGAGGGTTTACAGGAAAATACATGGAAACACTCGTGTCTTATTGGCTGACGGCTTTCAATTCTGCCAAACGTTAACTCGGTCAGTGTGGAAAAATAGATATACACCGATTTTTTGTAAACCTGTAAAGGGGAAACTGAAACACTAATATCCTCTCATGCTGAGCAGGAAAAAACTCCAATTTACATGAACATGATATGAGCAAAGCATAAGGAAAGATGTATTTTGCATGGTACTGTGGCAGCTAAACCTTCCCCGTGGCTAGCGACAACAAACTAACCTAGTTAGAAAAGTTTTATATTTTATCAGTCTGGTAGTTCTACAAACAGTGACAACACCCAAGGCATGTTTTTCTGATCATGTCATACATTGAGGCAAGCTGAAATCACTGAAAGAACTATGAGTTTCACTTTGTAGTATGTTTTTGTAGGTTTGATAGGTTTTGAAAGTAACATGAAAGTAAAGTAATTAGTAATCTGTTTACTTTTTACATGCAGTAATCAGTAATGTAATCAGATTACAATTTTAAAGTAGTAATTAGTAATCTGTAGTGGATTACTTTTTTCAGTAAGTTACCCAAGACAGTGAACGAATGTGAACTGTCTTGTCTGTGTTTCCATTAACTACAGTCTGTGTTTCCATTAACTACAGTCAGGAAAAAATCTTGAAAATGATGTAAAGGTTATTAGGAACTAAAGATTATAATTAAAAAATAAATAAAGTGCACAATTGTTTTCACTAGGTAGTTTAATTGATAGATCTGATGTTCATTCATTCATTCATTCATTCATTCATTCATCTTCAGTAAACACTTTATTCTGGTAAGGGTTATAATGCAAGAATTTGATGTTGCTATTATTTCTTTGTTTGTCCAAACAGCACACAAATGTCTGTGGCTGTGTTTATGTTTAGATATTGTGCTGAAACATGTTACGGCCACAGGTTCATTACTCCAGCCATTCAATTTCCATATCACTTATCCTACACAGGGTTGCGAGGGAACCTGGAGCCTGGAGCCTGGACTGCATCAAGCCTGTGACATCATCAAATTGTTGGTTTCTTCTTTTGTGACATTCTTCCAAGCTTTTACTGCAGCTTCTTTAACTTGTTGCTTGTTTGGGGGGGTTCTCCTTTCAGTCTCAGTTGTGTTAAGGTCTGGTGATTGACATGTGCAGTCTAAAACCTTCCACTTACTCCCCCCAATAAAGTCCTTTGATGAGTCGGCAGTGTGTTTTGGGTCATTGTCTTGCTGCACGATAAAGATCCTCCTAATTAATTATAATGCGTTTCTTTATAAATTGGCAGACAAAATATGCCTGTAAACTTCTGACTTCATTCTGCTGTTACCATCGTGAGTTATAACATCAATAAAGATTAGTCAGCCTGTTCCAGAAGCAGCCATGCGAGCAGAAGCCATAACACTACCTCCACCATGCGTAACTGATGAGCTTGTATGTTTTGGATCATGACCAGATCCTTTCACTCTTTGGCCTTTTCATCACTTTGGTAGAGATTAATATTGATTCCAGTCAGCTGAACCTAATTCTAATATGGATTACCGATACTTAATGCTGATGAGTGGTTTGCATCTTGTGGTATGACCTCTATGTGATACTGTCATCCCTGCCCTGTGGTTGATGGTGATGTCACTGACTGTTGCTTTTGAGTTTTTCTTCACAGCTCTCAGAATGTCTCTGTGATCAGCTGTTGTTGTTTTCCAGTGGATTCTTTCTTTTTCTGGACATTCCAAAATGCTGTATTGGCTATGCCCAATGTTTGTACAATGCTTCTGATTGATTCCACTTTATAGTACTATTTTTATTTAGAAATGTTTCATAAAAGTTTTTTGGAAGGCATCTTTGTTTTACAGAACTTTTGCATAGTACTATATAAGCAGTTACACTATGTTCCTTTTGCTCAAAGATGTAGCAATGAGTGCTTTTGAATGTAGCACTTCAAACTATGATATATGCAATTCAAAGCAGCATTAATACTGCAAACTCTTCACATAAATCTCTCATATATATGGACCATTAGGCACTCCATAATGTCATGCCCTGTTGCTCAATCAGCCATGCTTTATCACTAATGGTGCACCAAAACTGATTTCATCAGCACATTCAGTGAATGAGATGAACTGTGTGTGCGATTATAAATTTTTAACATTTTATAATTTTTGTGACATGACAGTGATAATTCACGTAGATTCTTAAATATTTCTTTGCATCCGGTAATGTTGCGTTTCTTGGCTTTCTGGTGTTATTTCCTGGTTTAGTATCCTACTAACTTTAGTATGATTTAGTATGAAGTAACTCTGTTTTCTTGTCTCTTTCTTAGTCTGTTTCCTCATTGTGTGGTTTCTGGTTTTGCTGTTTGTCTGTTTGGATGTTTGTATTTGGAATATAGATTTGCCTAAGGTAACCATTTCATCAGCACGGATTATGTTTCCATGACTCCAAGATAAAACCAAATAAAAATGGCCTTGTATTTATGCCCAGTTGGCACTGCCTCTAATTCGAAACATGTTTGATGTCCAGTTAAATTTGTTTTTGTTTTATTCAGTCTTAAAAACTGAGAGAAGTAATGTACAAATGAGCAGCAAAAGTAAATTAAAAACAAACAAAACAACCTTAACAGCCATTGTGTACACCATGGGCAGGCTGCATAATGACACACAACAGTGAACACTGACATGCATCTACTTCTGTGCCAGTGCTAAAGACTGCTAATGCTAATGCAGCATTATTAGGCCCAGAGACAGAGAGAGCAGAGAGTAATGGAGAAAGAGAGAAAACATTACCCCGATGAGTGGAGCATTAATATTAATCTGAGCTCCAGGCTACTGTTCATGGTTCAGAGAGCTTTTTTTCAGGTCTTACTAATGTTCAAAAGCTCTGTGTAGTGTGTGTGAGTGTGTGTGTGTGTGTGTGTGTGTGTGTGTGTGTCTGTGTGTGTGTGTGTGTGTGTCTGTGTCTGTGTCTGTGTGTGTGTGTGTGTGTGTGTGTGTGTGTGTGTGTGTGTGTGTGTGTGTGTGTGTGTGTGTGTGTGTCTGTGTGTGTGTGTGTGTGTTTGCGTGCACATTTTAGAGCCATAGCAGGGGTGTGACTATGAATGAGACATATCTACAGCTCAACCTGCTCCTCCAGGGAGCACTCCAGCTTGCTCCTGTATCACATTCTACACACACACATACACCTATGGCAGTCAGGTTGCAGTGGGGTTCCACTGGGTGTTCAGTTGCAACAGCACTTCTTCATGCTGAGATTGCGTGTATGTGTGTGTTAGTGTGGGGGATGGTCGAGATCTTCTCCTGTGCTGTATTATCTATGCTATGTGTGCTGACTTTTCATATGATAATACAGTGTCTTTGTGTTTACCATATGAGGTTGGAATAGTGAATGTTACTGTGCTTAATGGAGGATGGAGAGTGTGTGTGTGTGTGTGTGTGTGTTGTTTGGCATCAGTACACTTAAAAGCCTCTCATCTAGTCTCTTCATCTCCTATCTCTTCTTCTGGGTTTCTGTGGTGGCATTTGAAGTGTGACTGAATCTCAGGCTGAGAATTTATAAGGTCAAAGGTAAAGGTGGAGTGAGGAAGCCGATTGATCCACAACTGCTGAAATGTCTTTCATGTATTTCAACTGGGGTAGATCTGCTCTGGCGTGTGTGTGTGTGTGTGTGTGTGTGTGTGTGTGTGTGTGTGCTCCAGCCCTAAGCATGAAAAATATTTTAAGCTGATAATATATGCTTTCATGAGATACTGGACAATAATAATTGTATTATTATTATTATTATTATTATTATTATTATTATTAATATAATGGTGATAGATTAACATTCCGAATCACATTCATTCTCCATAGACTTTAACTAGGAATTGCAAATTGTGTAATTCTGTATTTAAAAAGTTGCAACATTTAACACAAAAAACATTCATAAAAATATTTCAGCTCCATGAAGTTAATGTGCATCCAACATAGTTAGAATTTATAAGATATGAACATGTGAGCATGAAAACTAATAAGCTATCATTAATTTTCCAAGAAGCTTTGGTCGTTCTTGAGCGCTTCCCATAAATTTTTAATCATCAGATCATTTTAATCTTTTATTGACCAAATATAAGATCTACAGGAAACAAGTGACAACATAAACTCCAGTAATAAATAGAATATACAGGATATTCCAACATAGAGTATGGAAAATAAATATATAGAATAGCTTTTAATATATTTATGAAATATCCACATTACACTGTGTAATAAGATTGATATAAGCATGTAGTTGTTAGCACACTTGCTTCGCCCTTCCAGGGTTGGGGGTTCAATTCCCAGTTCCACCCAGTGTGCACTGAGAAACCATGTTCACTGATGCTGAGGTCCAAATCCAAGTCAAGTCTCAAGTCTCTGAGGTGGAGACCAAGTCAAGTCTAAAGTCTCTGAGGTGAATTCCATGTCAAGTGTAAAGTCTCTGAGGTCAAGTCTTAAGTCTTTGTTCTATTTTTATCAATAGTTCTCTCAGCTAGTTATTGTAATTAACATTGATGCTAAATCCATTTTGAAATATTAAAACTGATTACTTCTACAAAATGTCTTGTTCATTTATTAAAAATTAATTTAAAAAAACACTTACTTTCAAACTATTACATTAGATCCAATAGTTCTCCCTTTGATTGCAATAAAACAGAACATTCATAGTGCCACATTATTTATTTAGAGGTGGATGAGAACACAGAATATAAGTGAAATGTTTAATAAAGTATCAAACAAACCACAACAGAAGACTTATATGCAGCAATGAGGAGCATAACGTGATACATGGAAACAGAACAAACAACGCAAGACAATTCGTGCAATGCAGAATATGAATATACACACCAGTGCTAATGAGCTAAACGTGAAACATGTGAAATGAGACATGTGACATAATGATAATGAGTCTTTATTTGTCACATATACATTACAGCACAGTGAAATTCTTTTCTTCGCATACCCCAGCATGTCAGGAGGTTGGGGTCAGAGGACAGAGTCAGCCATGATACAGCACCCCTGGAGCAGAGAGAGTTAAGGGTCTTGCTCAAGGGCCCAATGGTGGCAGCCTGGCAGTGCCGGGGGGCTGAACCCCTGACCTTTTGATCAGTAACACAGAGCCTTAACCACCAAGCCACCACTGCCCCCCAATGGTGCAGTTCTATTCTAGACATTTTCTCATATTATATGACACAGGAAATCCAGGAAAGATAATACTTTTTTTGTCATTTAGTGCAAAATGCCAACCTGCTGTGTATTTTGAGTTGCCATAGTTTGCTGTAGTTCTTAAGCAATGATGGGTAAAGTAGTCTCTCAGTTCAGTGAGTGTTGGCGGTAACAAAACCCCCATGTATAGATGCAATTGACTCTACTCTATTATTATTATTATTATTATTAGTAGTAGTAGTAGTAGTAGTAGTAGTATTAGTAGTAGTAGTAGCAGTAGCAGTAGTTGTAGTAGTGGGAGCAGTAGTAGTATTATATATGTATATACATATCATTATAGTAATGTAACTCAAAATATATAATTCAAAGCCTTTCTCCTTCTTGCTGTTTGGTATACAATCTCACAATACGATTAACATCATTCACAGTAATCTGGGGAAGTTCATGTAAACAGCGAGTGTAATATGTCCTACTCATCTTCACACAGTTATTGGCAATAGCAAAAACGGCTTCCAGCACGACACCGGATGTAACTGAGCTGGCTGAGACAAAATGTGGAAGCAATTGTATTTAGAGTGTTTTTAACTTGGTAAACTTTAATATTTTATGCATATGGTAGCTAATACTTTGGGGGAAAAACATGAAAAGTACACGGAAACATTTGTATTTCTTGAAAATGAGCAGTGAGCAAGCCCCTGACAGTTGTGTAACACCGCAGCTTCCTTCTGGATTAATTGATTGCTTTTCAAATTAAATGACATGAAGATTATCACAAACTAAGACTTGTTGTTTGTTTATATTACAGCACTTTTCCAATGGGTGATGAACACGCACCTTCAGATGCTTCACATGTATATAATATTGCTGGCTTGGTGTGTTTAGAGATTAATTGTTGTGATATTTACTGTTAGGGAATGAATGAATGAGGAATGAACAGAAAAATTGTTTGATGATGTAATGTAGGTTAGTAAAGAGAGAATGGTATCGGGAACGCCAAACCAAAATGACTTGTGTTTTTTACGAGTCTCTGTCTTCAAGTCCAAGTCAAGTCTCGAGTGAGTTTTTCACAAGTCCAAGTCAAGGCGCAAGTCATTTAAAAAAAAATCACAAGTCATTCATTGCGACTTGTGACTCGAGTCCAAGTCACAGACTCGAGTTTCCATTTTTGCTGCTGAGCTTGCATGTTATCCCACTGCTTTGGGGGCTTCTTATGGGTACTCGCGTTTCCTCCCCAAGTCCAAAGACATGCATTGTAGGCTGTTTGGGATCTCTAAACTGTCCATAGTGTGTGAATGGGTGTGTGAGTGTGTGTGCAATTATGCCCTGTGATGGGTTGCCACCCCATCCAGGGTGTCCCCCGCCTTGTGCCATGAGTTCACTGGGACAGACTCCAGATTCCTCAGCAATTATGTGTTGGATAAGCAATACAGGAAGTGGATGGATGGATGTGGATCAAAGCTTACTGAGTTAAATTTACTATTAGTATGCAAATGTTTACTTGAAATGATTGTATGCTAAAGTGGGGGTGTGTTTTTTGAGCTTGATTTGCATTCAGGTTCATTGAGCTTTAAACTGATTTAAGTTTGATCATTATGGATGAGATTATTTTCAGTGTCTCTTGTTTTGTGTTTTGTTTTGTTTTAAGACCTAAGGCTATTGTATATGAAATGTTTTGAAAGAGCAAGTGTTTCTGTAATGTTTTCAAGGTTCACCCTCTTTGTGTTTCTCAGTCAGGTGTATGGGTTGCACACTCATGGCTTACTTAATGAATAATATTGGGTTCTGCCAGTTCAGGCTTTATGAAGGTTGATGTGCCTGTATTTACTCATTTGCATACAACTTCTAGTTGGAAATGTTAAAGGTGTTAGTGACCATTATGTAGTAATGATAATGTTTAGATCATGTGCACTTTTTACTGCGTTTTACTGCGTTATGCAGTTCACTGCATTTGAATTTGAGTAAAAAAGTACAACCCCAATTCCAAAAAAGTTGGCACAGTATGGAAAATGAAAATGCAAAATGCTTTTTCAAAATATGCACTCATTTCAAATCTGATGCAACAGTGCAACACACTCCAAAAATGGGAAAGTGGACTGTTTACCGCAGTGTAACATCACCTTTTCTTTTAAGAAGTCTTATTAAAAGTTTGGGAGCTGAAGATACCAGTTGGTTAAGTTTAGCAAGCGGAATTTTCCCCCATTCATCCATTATGCATTTCTTCAGCTGTGGAACTGTACAGGGCTTTCGTTGCCTTATTTTGCGCTTCATAATGTGCCACACATTCTCAATCCAAGACAGGTCAGGACTGCAGGTAGGCCATGCTAGCACCCGCACACTCTGCTTACGCAATCATGTGCTTGTAATCTGGGCAGAATGTGGTTTGCCGTTATCCTGCTCTGCATGGCAGCATATGTTGCTTCAAAATGTGTACCCATATTTCTGCATTAATGGTGCCCTCACAGATGCGCAAGTTACCCATGCCATGGGCACTAACACACCCGTATTGGACCTGACACTGATTGGATGGTCCTTGTTCACTTTGCCCCAGAGAACATGATGGCTGTTTTGTCCAAAAACAAAGATGATTGCCTCATCTGTTTCACATCACCTACTGAATTCAACTTGTCACATAACTATTAGTACTAAATTGCCCCTGTCCCAACATTTTTGGAACATGTTGCATACATCAATTTCAAAAGAAACATTTACCTTCAAAAAACTATGCAGTTGCTTAGGTAAAACATCAAATACCTTATCTTTACAACTTTTTTGTTGAAATACAAGTCAAAGTACATTTTCTCAAACATTATAACAGTTGTCATGAAACATGTGCCATTACATCTAACATAAAAACATAATGGAAAGTGTGTTTACATTCACCATAAGGTACTGTAATAAAGTGATGTCATAAAACTATAGCACACATCAAAAGATAGAGTCGTAAGCTGTCACAAGATTAATCATTAATTTCTATAATACAACAATACAACCACACAACAAGACAAATTGTTGTGATGTCTAATAACATATGATGCCTGGCATGACATTTATGACTTGGTTATATCAGTCATATATTGCAGGGTCCAGGTGTATGAGTTTTGAGTTTCATATACAGAACATGTCACATCTAACTGGTCTCAAAGGGTGAATGAGAGATGAGTTGATGTTTTCGAAAAATATAGCCATCTATTCAGGTGACCATTAGTCTTTTTGTCACTTACTTTTGCTTTCTCTGAGGAGAAGAACTCTGCAATGTTTTGTCTCCTTTGTATATACCTCAAAAATCAGGCCAATGCCCTGAAAAGCTCTGTTATTCAACAAACACTTTCTCAAATGCTCGGCTAAAAGTTTAATGCTTATTCTGAGCAATTACGTTTTGATTAATTAAGTTAAGAATTTTAATTAACATCCAAGGAATGAGCCAACTATATTGACATGACCTTAAAGAGGTCTCTCTCTTTCTGTCTCTCTCTCTCTCTCTCTCTCTCTCTCTCTCTCTCTCTCTTTCTCTCTCTCTCAAAACTCATTATATATGCCGAAACAGGATTAATCTCGCTTTCTGTCTCTATGATTCATCTGATATTTGATCAGAGCTTCAATTAATTTCTGAGCATGTCAGAAAAGGTGGAAATTTCAAAGAAAATACATGAACAATTGAGAACAACAGAGAAAACATAGAAGCATAAAAACATAGAAGAGACAAACCCTTCCCAGAACAAACATGCTTTAAGAGCTGCATGGGAGCAAAAGAAGTGCAGTTAAAGCCTGTTCACACCGGGAAGTTTTTCGCAGCACGTTAAATGGTCCATTATTTTCCACGTGTTTATTCACACCCAGGTGTTAAAAGGGGTGAATGAAAGTCTAAATTCACTCCCTGACAGTAGATGGCGCTTATTTAAAAGCAGAAATACCCCGGTACACAAGGTGGCGCTGCACAACTTTCCGTTTCTAACACCCTCTTATTTAAGTCTTTGCAAAATGCCATTCACACACTTGTGAATTGGCTAAAGCATGTGTGTATGCACTTTTGCTAAATGTAAAATATTTGGTGATTTGACCACTGAAACAAATACTTCTTTAAAGCTAAATACTTAAACTTTTTGAAACAATATACTTTTTTTAAATAAGTAATGAATTGAATTATATCAAAGATTTGGTTTTAATTTGGGAGGGGGTGGGTGTAAGGCAACTATTGTTGTGCCCAAAAATGTTAATGTTCCTGCACTTTGATGAAGTGTTGAATATGAATAGTCTTTTTGTGGTTAATATTATAATACAATGACGCAATAATGAGACACTTAGCTATTTAATTAAGAGGTCAAGAATACTTATATGCAAATATATGCCAGGCGCAAAATAAATACAATGGACTATCAATCAGCAGATTATCATTTGCATATTTGAAAATAACACTGAAAGAATTAAATGGCTCACTTGGAATATATGCTTGCATTTCAGTGTCATCAAATAAATATATAGCCACAACATCATGAGTCATGAGGTCATCAGTTTTAAACTGGAATATGGCGTAACTTCAGGCTTTAGCTCCATTGTGTTGCTATTCATTCATTAAAGTTACATGCAATATATATATATATATATATATATATATATATATATATATATATATATATATATATATATATATATATATATATATATATATCTCAAAGGACATATAACCAAGTTTATGTGTGTAGACAGAAGGATTTATTAGCAATGAGAATTTTATTTTAGGGGTGTCACTTGTGCACTCTCACTAAAATGGCGGGTGCTTGCATCTTCTTCGTTTTATTTTTTGCACAATATCAAGGGTATTCTTTTTTCTGACCTTTGTCTGATTGATGGGTTTTATCTCTTCTTGCTCTTAATTGGCTTAATATGCAATTTATGGTAATGTATTTGCATGTTATATTGTATATTGCACTGTATTATTTAAGTATTGCAAATTGTGTTTAGTGTACATTGTACTGCATATACATACTGTAGCACACAGTATATAATACTTGCATATTCACACATTACTTTATTCTATTCTTTTCTATTCAACAGTCCACAGTAGAAATAAATCACTCAAACCACACTGTTGCAAAGAGACTGTAATTGAACATGTGTAATCCGTGCAAATCTGAATTCAACATTAACAACTCACCATCTTATTCTAATGTGAAGGACTCAGAGAACACATCTTTAATAATAATTTTTAAAAAAGACGTTACAAAAAGAGTTTGAAGGTAAGTGCGCGTTTGGGACTGCGGGTAATATTACCATAAAATCTAGCTAATTATTCATGGACGGAATTAGACAGAGTTTAACAAGAAATATGTAGCAAATTATTCATCATTGTGTGACATGAATACCACATGCCCAAGGAACTTGCACTGCTCAACTTAAAAAGAGGAATGAATGCTTGTTTGCTGCTTTTAGCTCATCGCGGCCTCTGAGGGCTCAGTGCGGGTGTGAGCAGGGGCGTGACACGTGACGGGAGTGACCAGTTGTCATGGTAATGTCAGGTCACGTAAAGACTTATAGACACGTAGCCTACATGTGTAGAAATCAGAGATACACAAACGGGCCATGGCCAATGAAAAAGTGCAGGGGACGAATTTACGTTTTATTTAAAGTGCTGGGGACCTCCCATGGTGTGGGTGTGTGAGAATGATAGTGAGAAAGAGAGAGAGAGAGAATAAATGTATGGTTTATTCTCATCCATATATACCACGCGTCTAGTGCAGTCCAACCTATTTTGTAGTATGCAGCAGAACTCAGTGGAATAAAACACAAGTCAGTCATTTTATTCCTACATACAACAACCAGACATTGAAAAGTAACTGGTGTTACAAGTTAATTTTTCCTAAGAATAGGTTTTGATGAGATGGAAATCAGGAAGACTTAATTAGCATTAGATAAATACACAGTTTCCAGCAAACAATTCAACTCAAGTAGCCTATATAAATAATAAACAAAGCATGCGAGGTGGATAATGGAATCTGGATTATTAGAATAAGACTGGTTGCTGAACATCAGAGCTCTTTCATGTATGACAGAAACATTATCTCCGCATCTGATAAAGAGCTTCAAACTCCTGCTTCACAACAGTCTTTCATCTTGACAATCTCTGTAGTCCAATTACCTAGAGAGAAAGAGAGGGAATATGTGCTCTCTCAAATGCAGCATGGGGCTATTTAAAGATTTCAGTTGCTCCTTTGCATCAGTTCATCAGGGACAAAAAAGAAAGAGAGCTCCTCTATTTCTCTCGGGAGAGGACAGGAAAGGGCAGGAGAGGAAAAGTGAGGAGAGTGGAAAGAGATATTTAGGGATGCAATAGGACAGCTCTTGCCTCAGAGTCTCCTTCTCCTGCCAATCGATCCATGACTCAAATCAAGGACGATAATCAGTGTTATTAAATTCTTTCTTTATACGATATAAAAAAATGTTTATACTACCATGCTTGCAGGATAAGACTCTCCAAAAATTAAGGTCTTTCACCATGTTGTGTCTTGCTGAAATAAAATCATCTGTTATAAGAATTAGTGAGTATTAGTGAGTATTCATAAAGCTTCTGTAATTATATTTTCTGCTTTGAATATCATAGAATTAAACTGCTGGAGGGCATGGTAGTGCTTTAGACTATAATTATACTGATAATAGAACCATAACTCACAATGTCCTATTAACATGAATGCTACTTTCAGGTTGATTGTGTTAATCTAATTATAGCTGGATTCTGAAGAACAAGGAGCCTTTCGCCCTGAGAGTCAACACTTCTTGGATTGTCAAAATGTTTTGTTTTGGGAGATTTTTTTTTTGTTTCTTTGTTTGTTTGTTGTTTGTAGGTTTTTCACTCTTTTTTTCAGAAGAACAATTTAGTGGATATTTCTCAGTGTTGGTCTGAAAAATGCTTAGCTTTCTGACTTGAGTTCAATGCTTGAGTCCCATGTTACAGTACACATCCATAATGTGTGTTTTAACCTCAGCAGCCTGAGAATGTATGGGCACATCAGACACATCACAGCTGAAAGTGCAGAGAAGTGCTGAAGGCAAAGTACATTGTCATCCCACACAAAACACACACACACACACACACACACACACACACACACACACACACACAGAGAGACTTGTAATAGATTTCTGGATTATTCCATTGAAAAGTGTTACTGGCTGCTGTTCCTTCACCTAAATATTGTAGAAAGAAATTGAAGAACTTGGGAAACTTGGGCTAGAGTTCTGGCATGGCTAAAAAGGTCTGTTAAAAGTTTTAAGTTTTTAGGGGTCAAGTTTACACGATATGGATGTATGGTTTATCATTTAGGATTAAAAAGACATTTGAATGTATTTATTTAGCACTTTATCTAAAAATGGAGATGTCTTTACCTGATTCTCAATTTAAGAAATGCAGACAATGTGAAAAAATCAGCAGACAGCTGATAATTCTGTTTAGAAGAGTGATTGTTGAACAAACAGTCTAACACTATATATTAATCTACAATATTCTAATACTATAATAGTCCAGAACTGCAGTTCACAGTTTGTGTTGTATTATAATAAGATGGGCCTCCAATAAAAGAAAGGTTATAATAGCATTGCTTTTGAGGTTGTTTTTGTTGGGTTCTAGGTGAAATTTTTAACTGATCTTGTCCTCTATCCACACAACTGGGACTGAGTGTAGGATTTTTGTTGGAGTGTTATGTTATGATATGATGTATTCGGTGTAGGTTTGAGCTCTTGGGCTTGTATTTAAGGTTCTCCTCTTACTCTGCTCATTAATTTTGAATCAAAAGTCAGAGTCACAAAGTGTTTCAGAGGATGGGTTGATAATAGTGGATGAAATGCAGGTAGTAGCCCAAGGGAAAACACTGCATAAAGAGAGAAGACGAGGGAGATGGAGTAGAGATGCATGGGAGGCAGGCTGAATGATTGAATATAGCGAGTAACAAAATACATTGTCTACTCTGAAATGATTTTATATTGTAAAATTTAAACCAGTTACATACAGAAGAAAGGATAAATGAGTACAAACAAAATAATCCAACATGAAGAAAGAAATGTATTGTAACCAATTTTATGCTAAACTGTAGAAAAGTGAATTCATTAAATACAAATTGATCTTTGTTGGTTGGTAATAAACTGAAATGTCATATTTGTTACTCATGAATAAATGTTGGAACAGTGAATGTGCTGAAATGTCATCTGCACTAAACTGTTTATTTCTTGGATGGCTAATTTGGCACAGAATTGCTGTTTGTACTCACCATAGCCAAACATATTCTTGTGATTAAAGAGGAGTAAACCTTAGGTTTACTTGAAATTGTATGATTTTAATTCTTAAGGCAACAATTAGATATGCAATGATGCAAAATGCTACAACATGATACAATATGATTCCAATTCATAAGTCAATATTTAATGATACCCCTGAATCTGCTATAATACTATAGGATTCGATTTAGTAGCCTCCAATCGATATGGGCGCAACTCTGTTCAGAATTTGAGGTATGCCTACCATTATTTTGTAATTAATGATAACATAGAGAGGGATTGTTTAAAGGTACGGAATTCAAGGCAAATCACCTAGCTATTCACACATAAGTTTACAGGTTGACAGAGATACAAACAGACAAATAGATAGATAGATGAATGTAGTACATGTGAATGTAGAAAGATGAACTAAGTACATGGTTCTTCATGAGGAACGTTTGTCTGAAATGTTTTGTTTCTCCGGAAACCTTGTGTACTTTGCTGAACTTTCACTACATCTAAAGGAAAATATCCACTAAACCTCACTAGTCTCAGCAAATATTTATACTACATTCAAAAATATAGATTCACACTTTTGAAGTGATATCATTTAATTTTTTATTATCTGTACATAAATTAGTGAATGATTTTATGTGTATTAATGAAGGAAATCTGTGAAACCTAATGCATTAATGTCTGGTGTAAAATAAAAATCTTTTCCTTCTCCTGTTTATGATAAGTATATGCATGGTATCACACAGGCTTATTCACAATGCAAACATTGCCTCAATGAAAAAAAGAAAAGAAAAAAAAGAAATACGAACAAGACAAAGTGAAGTATTGACATTTAATGATGTGTATATTGTGGTTCATTGAGAAACCTGTCAGTGGTGGGATATGGATCACTGTTTTAAAGATGCTATCCTATTATTCATATTCATGGCTAAGAAAAGTGTAAGACATTGGGTGGAAGTGGTGCGTAGCCTGATGGCAGTCGGTAGAAGAAGTTCTTAATAGTGTTTCTCTGAAATATCTCAGTGGAATGAGTCTATAGCTGAATGTGCTCTTGGATTTTGTGGAGAGAATAGGATTTTTGAAGATGTTCTCCATCTTTTGCTACCACATTATTCTCCTTAATAGCTTCAACTGATTCCATAACACACATAAAAAGATCACTGTTATGAAACTTCAGTGATGAAACCTCTACTGAACATTAAGAATAAAAGCTAGATATCAATTGCACTGAAATTCTTATGGTTGTTTCATTTTATTCGTGTCCTGTTTGAGAGAGAGAGAGAGAGAGAGAGAGAGAGAGAGAGAGAGAGAGAGATACCCATGGGAATAACTACGTACTAAAACCAACACGTGCCTCACCCCAACCACTACAACACAGAACAACTCTGATGCCACAATCAATAAAAATGGTAAGGTGTTTGTGGACCTCTGTTGAGGCCTAGGCATGTACAGTGGTGTGAAAAAGTGTTTGCCCCCTTCCTCATTTCCTGTTCCTTTGCATGTTTGTCACACTTAAGTGTTTCGGAACATCAAACCAATTTAAACAATAGTCAAGGACAACACAAGTAAACACAAAATGCAATTTGTAAATGAAGGTGTTTATTATTAAAGGTGAAAAAAAATCCAAACCATCATGGCCCTGTGTGAAAAAGTGATTGCCCCCTAAACCTAATAACTGGTTGGGCCACCCTTAGCAGCAACAACTGCAACCAAGCGTTTGCGATAACGTGCAATGAGGCTTTTACAGCGTCCTGGAGGAATTTTGGCCCACTCATCTTTGCAGAATTGTCCTAATTCAGTTACATTAGAGGGTTTTCGAGCATGAACGGCCTTTTTAAGGTCATACCACAACATCTCAATAGGATTCAGGTCAGGACTTTGGCGCTAGGCCACTCCAAAAGTCTTCATTTTTTTTTTCTTCAGCCATTCGGTGGTGGACTTGCTGGTGTGTTTAGGATCATTGTCCTGCTGCAGAACCCAAGTTCGTTTCAGCTTGAGTACACGAACAGATGGTTGGACATTCTCCTTCAGGATCTCTTGGTAGACAGCAGAATTCATAGTTCCTTTTATCATGGCAAGTCTTCCAGGTCCTGAAGCAGCAAAAACAGCCCCAGACCATCACACTACCACCACCATATTTTACTGTTGGTATAATGTTCTTTTTATGAAATGCAGTGTTCCTTCTACGCCAGATATACTTGTACACACACCTTCCAAAGAGTTCCACTTTTGTCTCATCGGTCCACAGAATGTTGTCCCAAAAGTCTTGGGGATCATCAAGATGTGTTGTGGAGAAATTGAGACGAGCTTTGATGTTCTTTTGCTCAGCAGTGGTTTTCTCCTCTTGGAACTCTGCCATGCAGGCCATTTTTGCCCAGTCTTTTCCTGATGGTGGAGGCATGAACGCTGACCTTAACTGAGGCAAGTGAGGCCTGCAGTTCTTTGGATGTTGTTGTGGGGTCTTTTGTGACCTCTTGGATGAGTTGTCGCTGCGCTCTTGGGGTAATTTTGGGTGGCCGCGCCACTCCTGGGAAGGTTCACCACTGTTCCATGTGTCGTCGCCATTTGTGGATAATGGCTCTCACTGTGGTTCGCTGGATTGCCAAAGCTTTGGAAATGGCTTTATAACCCTTTCCAGACTGATAGATCTCAATTACTTTCTTTTTCAATTGTTCCTGAATTTCTTTGGGTCTCGGCATGATGTGTAGCTTTTAAGGATCTTCTGGTGGACCTTACTGTGTCAAGCAGCTCCTATTTAAGTGATGCCTTGATTGTGAACAGGTGTGGCAATAATCAGGCCTGGGTGTGGCTAGAGAAATTGAACTCAGGTGTGGACAACCACAGTTATAGTATGTTTTAACAAGGGGGGCAATCACTTTTTCACACAGGGCCATGATGGTTTGGATTTTTTTTCACCTTTAATAATAAACACCTTCATTTACAAATTGCATTTTGTGTTTACTTGTGTTGTCCTTGACTATTGTTTAAATTGGTTTGATGTTCCGAAACACTTAAGTGTGACAAACATGCAAAGGAACAGGAAATGAGGAAGGGGGCAAACACTTTTTCACACCACTGTACATGCTGAATGGTAGGATCAGAGGGGACTCTTTAGGCTGCTTTACATACGCTCCCCTTTTGGGGCTAGTGTAGTTGACTATGCAATTACAGACATAAAGTCTACCTCCAAATGTGCATTCACTGTCAGACCACAGACCTCCTTATAAGATCACTAGCTTGGTTTCCATTAAACTGCTTAACTTTGAACTAAAAAACAGGTAATGGAAACGCATGAATTTCGAAAAGAAATAAAAATAAAATAAAACTCTCAAATATCCCAAAAAAGTTTATATATGCTCGCATGAAGTGGTTTTTCAAACAATTGAATAAGGCAGTATTTAAAAAAAAAATGAAATACAATCGTTTATGTCACATGATCAAAGGTGGCAGGTGCCACGAGCGGTCCTATTTTGTTACATAACTCGTCAAATGCTAAGAAGTTCATTCTGAAGTTTTGGATCCACAGGACATCTGTAAAATCATTGCGGACTATGATCTCTCAGAAATCCCGGATACATGGCCGCTGCCAGGTATAAGGAGCTTGCCTTTCCCTGATTGATTACATGCACTCATCACCTTCTATTAAACAATACCACGGCTATTGCGGTGGATGCAATTGAAATCACCGTGCCAATACTCATCAGATCTTGGAGCTTCATCGCCATGTTTAATTGTAATGACTATCGCGAGAGGAGAAAACCCAGATTTAATCGCATAATATCATTTAATGGAAACACAAACCATTTGCATTTATGTTTTGTTGACTTTCTTACAATATCGCTTCTATTTTTCGCAAAACTTAAATGGAAATCCGGCTACTGTCAAATGAATGTGTTCCTAAAGAAAGCCCAACAACTGCATAGAACAGACCATGAATCCAGAAATCTGTTCAAACTTAATCCAACCAATTAAGTTGGTTGTGCCAATCCAATTGTGCCAATTGTGCTAATCATCTCAAACACAATGGCACACAAACACCACTGCAGTTTCTGGATGACAACAGAACCGCACTTCAATATCTGGATGGATATTTGGTCAACACAACCCACAAGGACACAACCCAGCCAAAACACCCACCACTTAGGAACACAACCCATGTTGAGCCCCACCCGGAGAGTGTACAACAGTTGGACGGTGATGAATTGGAACAGCTCTAAGATACAGGACTGAAAGATGAGTCCCTGGAAGAAAGTAAAGGAAGACAAGATATCATGCTTCAGCCTCCAAAAACACAAGATGCACAGTCACTCTCATGTCACACTTTCTCCACCTCATCAACATCACCTTCTCCTCTTCTGAGCTTCTCTAAGATAATTGAGGAACTGGTGGTTGCTGGAACAAAACTATCCCACTCCATTGCATCGAGTTTTAAACACATTTGATCTAACTCAGCACATGTATGGACATACACACAATAGGGACCACACTCTGGATCTGCTCATTAGTAAGGGTCTTAACATATCATCTACTGCTATAAAGAATGTGGCTTTATAATGAATCTAAATTGATCACATATACATTATACAAGTTAAATTCTTTTCTTCGCATACCCCAACATGTCAGGAAGCTAGGGTCAGAGTGCAGGTCAGCCATGATATGGCGTAGAGATGGTTAAGGGCCTTGCTCAAGGGCCCAACAGCGGTAGCCCAGAAGTGCAGGGGCTTGAACCCATGACCTTCCGATCAGTAACCCAGAACCTTAACCACCAAGCCACCACTGCCCCCTCTATCTGATCATTATTGTAGATTTTTTTTTATATATATATTGGTTTCTCCTGTCACAGAAACTAGATTTGTCAGAGTCCAAAAGAGGTACACAAATGAGAATACTAGTGTGCAATTTATGAAGGCTATATCTATGACATCAGGTATATCTGCAGCCTCTGTTGATGTTCTCCTTGATAATTTTAACTCAACAGTTAAAAAATACTGTTGTTGACATTGTGCCTGTAAAGGTCAGGAAGATGACTGGTAAGCATAAGGCACCTTGGAGAACCACAACAGCAGTACAAAGCATGGAAAGGAAATGCAGGAAAGCTGAATTGTTGTGGAAGAAAACTAAACTTGAAATACATTATAAGTATATATATAATCTATAAAGACAGCCGTCATACTTTCAATGCAGACCTACGCACAGCAAGACAGACTTACTTCACAAACATTATAAACAGCAACATCAACAACACACATACTCTTTTTACTACAGTAGAGAAATGAACAAACCCACCAACTCAGATTCCATGTGAAATGCCTTTCTCTGCAAATGTAACAAACATCTTTTTTCAAGAAAAAAATTTATGACATTAGAATGGCGATCAGCTCATCCTCATGTTGCACTAAAGTTAGACAGCACCCACCACGTCAACTTCACAACTATGTCAATATTGATGCCAAAACTCTAGAAGAAACAGTACAGCAGCTTAAAACATCAACCTGCTGTCTCGACACACTCCATACATTCTTTTTCAAAAACGTTTTAGGGTTTAGAAAAAGATCTCCGAAAACTGCACTTGTTAAACCCCTTCTGAAAAACAGCAATCTGCATAGCATGGTTTTAAAAAAAACAAAACTATAGACCAATATCAAGTCTTTCTTTCATAGTCAAGAATACCGAAAAGGTTGTTTTCAATCAGCTGAACCGATTGCTGTTCTCAAATAGCTATTTGGACAATTTCCAGTCTGGTTTCCGGTAGCATCATAGCACAGAGATCGCACTCATAAAGATAATTAATGATATTCGGTTAAATACTGATTCAGTATTCGGTTAAATACTGATTCGACCACAATATACTCCTACACAGATTGGAAAACTGGGAAGGGCTCTCTGGGACGGTCCATGACTGGTTCAGGTCTTATCTATAAAGGGAGGGGTTTCTCTTTGAACATAGGCAGTTATGAATCTGAGTGGACGTCCATGACATATGGAGTCCCACAAGGCTGAATCCTTGGACTGCTGCTTTTCAAACTGTACATGTTACCACGAAGCCAAATTATAAAGAGGAACCAAACTGCATACCATAGCTGCTACCTAATGATTACCACACCACAGACTCCCTGTGCCAGTGCCTTGATAAAAATTAATATCTAAGTCAATGTATTTGGAAAAGAAGACGAAAGTTTCAAGCAAGTACCTTGACTCCAGGGGTCTAAAGACAAAAAATCAAGTCAGGAATCTTGTCATTTTGGAGTCTGATCTAAGTTTCAGTAGTCATGTGAAAGCAATAATCAAATCAGCCTACTATCACCTCAAAAATATAGCAAGATGTAGGTGTTTCATTTCCAGATAAGACTTAGAGAAACTTGTTCATGCATTCATTACCAGCAGGGTGGATTACAGCAATGGACTTCTCATCAGTCTTCCCCAAAAGACCATTATATAGTTGCAGCTCATTCAGAATGCTGCTGCCAGGATTCTCACCTTAACCAAAAAATCTGAGCATATTATTCCAGTCTTCAGGTCTTTACACTGGCTTGCAATTACATTCAGAATTGATTTTAAAGTACTATTAGTAGTTGATAAATCAGTACATGGCCTAGGACCTAAATACATTACAGATATCCTTACTGAATATAAACTGAACAGGCCTCTCAGATCATTAGGATCAGGTCAGTTAGAAATACCAAAGGTTCATTCAAAACAAGGTGAGACAGAATTTGGCTATTATCCCACGCATGGTAAAGTAAGTAGGTAAGATGTGCTAAGCTATAAACCAAACTGAAAACACATCTATTTACCCTCACATTTACTGACTGAACACTATGCTGCACTCTGCTAATTAATCTATAACATTTTAGCTTGCCTCTCCTTGCCTTGTCTATAAATGTTATTCCAAAAGTGAGTTCTTTAGTGCAATTAGCTCCAAAGAGATCAGAAATCTAATCAATAGATTCAATCTAACTAAATTCAAGACTAAGAAAATTGATGTAAACTCTGCAGTAGAACAGATAAATGAAATTGATCAGAAATGTATAGTCAAAGCTAAGCTTCTCCATACAAACAAGAGAGATAAACAAAAACGAATTGGACAGTTAGATGGAATCTGGTTTGATAAAGAGTGGAAAATGAAAAGAAAACTACTCAGACAGCTCTCAAACCAGAAACACAGGGACCCATGCAAGGCCAAAGTTGCTTATTTTGAAGTACTCAGAGACTACAAAAAACACTGCTTCTTCTGCCAGAAGAAGCAACAACATCTGAACAATATAATTCAAGAATTTGAAGATTCAATAAACTATTCAATTCTTGGAAAAATGAAACATCAAAAATAGGAAATAACAATAAAAAAATTGAGAAATATGGTAAAACTATTTCAAAATCTTATTTAAAGAAATTTCTCCAGAAACCCTCACACCTGATCAGAAAAACATACAAAAAAAGGCGAAGCCAACTCGAAAACAATCAAAACCCTTTAGACCATCAGATTACCCCAGAAGAACTGATAGACGCACTTAACAAGCTCAAACCCCGAAAAGCATGTGGCTTAGACAACATTAGGAAATGCTGAAGCTCAGCCTTTCTATAATACAGAAGGCCTTACTAAAACTGTTCAATCTAGTCCTGCAACCGACTATTTTCTAGATACCTGGAAAAAAGTTTTAATATATCTGTCACGTTTCAAGGTAGGTTTCGGAAGCAATCGCAGATTTTCTATCAGTTTTATTTAAACAAACAAACAGACAACAATACAAAGACACTAAGACAACTATATTACAAACTGCTCCAATCTGGTTTAGGGGGCAAAATGTATGACATAATTAAAATCCATGTACTCAGACAATGGTGCAGAGTAA
The DNA here is from genome assembly GCA_012411365.1 of Ameiurus melas. Lineage (NCBI taxonomy): Eukaryota > Metazoa > Chordata > Actinopteri > Siluriformes > Ictaluridae > Ameiurus > Ameiurus melas. The sequence continues at coordinate 24,448,788 of CM022758.1, read as the reverse complement.
AAATTTACAATGAATGATCAGATTTCTTCCCCCAAAGACTTGGAGTTAAACAGGGCTGCAATTTGAGTCAAATTCTATTCAACATATACAGTACATCAATGAGTTAGCAGTGTTACTGGAACAATCTGCAACACCTGGCCTCACTTTAAATAATTCTGAGGTGAAATTCCTGGGTCCTGATAGTCAATCACACAAAAATTGAAATAATGATAAATAAAAAACAAAACAAAAAACAGATTATAGGAAACCAGGCACAACATAATTCTGGGAAACACTGCCCTAGAACACACTCTACATTATGACTATCTTGTGCTTCAGGTGGTTTTGGCCTGGCAGGGAATGCACTAAAAGAGAAAGCAATAAGATCTATGTTATTAAATAGAAATTTACCCAATTAGACATCCCGGTGCAAAATTGTATTATTATCGTTATGCCTATAGTTCTTTATGGATGTGAAGTGTGGGGCCCACTCTGTCAAGCAGGCTACTCTAGATGGGAAAAACACCCCATAGAATCCCTGCATCAGAATTCTGTCAAAACCTTCTGAGCGTGCAAAGAAGAACACAGACTAAAGCGTGCAGAGCTGAATTAGGCAGATATAACTTATTTCTAAATATTCAAAAATTATCTCTTAAATTCTGGACTCATCTTAAGCTCCCCTAATCAATCTCCCAAATGAAGCCCTTAAAACACAAGAACTAAGTCCTAAAACCAGTGCTCTCTGTCAACAGGCTTTGAAACTCACACACCCATCAACATCTTGAATTTCCCCTTGGGGATCAATAAAGTATCTATCTATCTACTTATCTATCTATCTACCTATCTACCTATCTATCTACCTATCTATCTACCTATCTATCTAATCACAATCAGTTTCAGACCAGCTCAACTAAAGAAAACCAAATTAGAATACACCAAACGGCGGCTGTGGCGCAGGTGGTAGAGCGGGTTGTCCACTAATCGTAGGATTGGCGGTTCGATTCCCACATGCCGAAGTGTCCTTGGGCAAGACACTGAACCCCAAGTTGCTCCCGATGGCAAGCTACCGCCTTGCATGGCAGCTCTGCTACCATTGGTGTGTGTGTCTGGGTGTATGGGTGAATGAATGTAAAGCGCTATATAAGTGCACGTTTACCATTTATAAGTACATTTATACGACCTTAAGTGCAAATCATAAAAGTTAGTAAAATGCATAACTGGACAACTGGGAAAGTGAAAGTAAACTAGAATGTTATGGACTCTAAACAGAAAGAATGAACTGGCAGAATACCTCTTCAGCATCAGAGATACAAAACAAACACAGATCTTTACAAAATACAGGCTCAGTGATCACAGCTTAGCTGTAGAGAAAGGCAGACACATGGAAACTTTGCTTCTAAAGGAAGAAAGTGTGCACTGTCACTGTTGAGGAGACTGGTGAGGTTGAGACAGAAACACGTTCTCCTTCACTTTCATACATTTTGTAACGCATGAGAAAAATACTTTGAAATATTCTCTAACCACAGTATTCCAACCAGAAACAAACCAAAAGTAGCTCTAAAATGTGCTCTAATCACATTTCACTGGACAATCGTACATACTCTACATACATCTTAATGACTTATTTCTAATTTACCTTATTTTATTTTATTTTGTGGAATTAATGTACATAATTTTTGTAACCTTTATACTTTTGTCCTACACTGGCACCTTGCATTTTGTCACTTTATTTAATTTTTTTTTTTTTTTTTGCATTTCTTATTTATTTATTTATTTTTCCAGTTTCATTTTTTACATTTCTGCTGAAAATTTCTGCTGTACATTTCTGCTAAACATTTCTACTGAACGTTTCTGCTGAACATTTCTGCTAAAATAAAATATTTTTGTAATTATTACAAAATATAATAGTTTTAATTATTCTTCCTATTATCATTTTATTATTAGAGAAACAAACATGGATGAAACTGGTGGTTTCAAGCAGAATCACTGCTAAAATATTCAGAGATATATAGAAACCTCTTGTGGTTATAGTAACCTGGAAGGTTAATGAAAAATGCAACAGTTTGGATCCAAATATGTATCCTAGTCACAATCCGATAATTAGACTCTGTAGACAGGCAAATATGCATATTAAACCATGTAGACATATGAATTAGACCATGTAGACAGATAAATGCACATAAATTAGATCCTGTAGCCTCACAGGTACATGCACCATCCTGAAAATGTTCACTAAGGTATGCTACATCTTCATCACCTGCATAGGTACTATATTATTCACAAAGAACATCAACATCCCTATAAATCACATTTCACTGATGATGCCATCACAGGTTTGTGTTGCAAGTCATAAATATTGTTAAATTGCTTGTTATATTGCTGTGAATCTTTTTATCAGGATTACCTACCACATACTTTGTCTATATACAATTACTGACTCTAACCCATTGTAGTCAGTCCTTCTCTACATTGAACATCAATGGAACATGACCACCACTGATCAAATATCATTCTGGTGGATCATTTCATTATCTCACAACAGTGACACAAACATGGCAGGCATTTTTTATTTTATTTTTTTAAACCCCACTCCTGCCTGCTCCTGCAACCATGCAACCATTCACAGTATTTTCTAATGAACTTAGTTTTTTCTATTGATTAAAATATAATCAAGCAAGTCATTTGTAAAAAATACATGAATACACAAGTCTTGTTTTTGTTGTAGTATGCTAACCAATGCCAGGGTATTTGCACATCTGCTGTATTCATGCTGACTGATATTCATTCATTCATTCAGCTTCAGTACGTGCTTTATTCTGTTCAGGGTCACGGTGAATACAGAGTCTATCCCATTTCCCCTGTGTGCAAGGTGGCAACACGACCTAGATTGAATGCCAGTCCATCCCAGGTTGGCACTAGATAATGACATTGTTAAAATAACAGCATAATGATGTGATTTATAAAATTCTTCACAAAACATGTCAAATTCATCCTAATTCATTAAAGTTGATCAAATATGAAAGCACATATTAATTTATGAAGCACAATAAAATATGATTGTGAAACAAGTGTACACAAATTACACTGCTCCCTATTATCTCAAAAAACAAACAGATGGTCAGTGTTTGTCTAAATTATTATGTAACAGTTTAACAGCCTGAAAAATTGTTTGGAGTACTGACAGCAGAGGTTCAAGGCATTTAATTGGAACATTAAATGTAATTCTACATTTAAATACTGTTTCAATTTTACAGTTGTACTGTAACTTCATGGTAAAGTACTTGCCGCAGTGGTTACAGCTATAATACTACAATATATAAACTGTTATAATACAAATACACTTTTAATTTATTTACATGTTAAAATTCACTTTCTGTAGAGAAATGAATATTCACATTGAAGACTACCACTCCCCTATGTGCTTTTTACAGTGCCAGACAGTATTTTCATGAATAGCGTTATTTTTAAATACTGTAAATTTACTGTAAGTGCTTAATTTATGGATCATTAGCTGTAAATTTACATAATTAAACTATTTATTGATATAACAGTATTGTACTGTATGACATTGCCTGTATTTTTACAGCAATTTTTACAGTGTACAAGCACTGAGGCAAACAGAAATTCATATTGGTGCTGCTACTGGTAAGAGGTCATTAAATAAAGTAAAAGTGATTGAGAGAGAGAGAGAGAGAGAGAGAGCGAGAGAGAGATTTTGTCATATATTCATTTAACTTAGATGTACAGTTGGGATTTTATACAGCGAGTGTGGAACCAGGAGTGATTGCAGCCCTTCGGCCAACATTAAACTGATCAACGGTTTTATGAGAGTGCATCAAATTTTCTGCATGTTGTTGGTTTCACCTGCCAGCAGCCAGTCTAAAGAGCTGAGATGTGTGGTTCTATGGGTGTGATTGAACCCCTCCCCACATCAGCACATACAGACACTTTAACACTGAAACCGACCCGGGTCCCTTTATTTGTGTCTCATGCGCCACATTCCCATTTATTTTACAGACTTGTCTCATGTTTCTTACAATGCATTATGCCTCTGCAGAGACACAAATATAAAATACCAATCTTCATGAATGTGATTAATGTGCAGCTTGTTTCTGTCTCAGACCACATGATTGTGCTCAGTCTATTTACTTTGCTCCCGTGCTGGGCCATCAACAATATTTATGACTGGGAAATAATTGTGGTGTAGTTGCAAATCTTTTCGAGCCATCCAAACATACGCAGAGCCTTTTGATGTATAGACTGCAATAGCGTGTGTGCTGATAGAGGGCCCCCTCCAAAGTGTTCATGCATATTGAAATGAAATGACTCGACCATGCTCATTTCTGAGCAAAGGATGACAAAAGAAGTGCATTTTCACCACGCTTTCCTGATCTTTCAATTAAGATGTATATCTTCTATTTTTTTTTTTTACAAATACATCTTTGCAGAAGCATTCAATGATGCGTGTGTACGGCATAAAAAAATTTATGGGGCCCCAGGCAAAAAATTGCCCAAGTGTGCTAACTTTATCAATAAATGAATAAACAAATAACTCGAGCTGCTACATGATATACATCCTCAATCTTTGTTGAGTTCTGCATTGCTATACTGTTGATACCTTTAGAGAAAAAGGTCCATCTGTCACACAAAGAATTTTTTGGTTTGTCCTTCTGGGGGAATGGTAAAAGCAGGGGTGTCAAATGCAAGGTCCATAAGCTGAATCAAAAGGTTTTAATTTGGTCCACTAAATACATTTAGAATGTAAGAATGTAGTCTCTGTAATTCCATGAAGGAGCAAAATAGATTAATAAACTCAGGACCTAAAATAGGCTAATTACAACATGTACTAATGATACAGTCTCCTCTGAAATTATTGGAATGGCAAGGCCAATTCATTTGTTGTGCTCTACACCAAAGACATTTCTTTAAGGATAGGAAGAGATAGGTCTTAAAGTAAATTACTTGATACTTGGTTGCATATTCCTTGCTTGTAATAACTGCATCAAGCCTGCAACTCATTGACATTCTTCATATGTAATGCTTTTCCAGGCTTTTACCGCAGCCTCTTTCAGTTGTTGTTTGTTTTGGGTGTCTCTCCCTTCAGTCTCCTCTATAGGAGGTAAATTACATGCTCAATTAGGTTAAGGTCTGGTGATTGACAAGGCCAGTCTAGAACATTCCACTTACCCCCTGATAATGTCCTTTGCTGAGTTGGCAGCGTGTTTTGGGTCATTGTGTTGCTGAATGATAAAGTTCCACTTGATTAATTTGGATTTATTTGTCTGTAAATTGGCAGACACAATGTTTGTGAAACTTCTGAATTCATTCTGCTGCTACCATCATGAGTTACATCATCAATAAAGATTAGTGAGCCTGGTCCAGAAGCCACCGTGCAAGCCCAAGCCATAACAATACCTCCACCATGTTTCACATTTGAGCTTATATGTTTTTGGATAATGAGCAGATCCTTTCTTTCTCTACACTTTGGCCTTTCCTTCACTTTGGTAGAGTTAATCTTGGTTCCAGAACTTTTGTGGCTCATCTCTGTATTTCTTTGTGAATTCCAACCTAGCTTTCTGATTCTTAATATTGTTGAGTGTTTTGCATCTTGTATGTCTTCTATATTTCTGCTCTCAAATTCTTCTTTGAACAGTGCATTGTGATACCTTCACCCTTGCCCTGTGGAGGTTGTTGGTAATGTCACTGACTGTTGTTTTTGGGTTTATCGTCACAGCTCTCACAATGTTTCTGTCATCAGCTGTTGTTGTTTTCCTTGGCCGATCCATTTGGTGTCTGTTGCTCAGTAAACCAGTGCTTTCTTTCTTTCCATTCCAAATTGTTGTATCGGGTATTCCCAATGCTTGTGCCATGTCTCTGATTGATTTTCCCTCTTTTCTCAGCTTGAAAACGGCTTGCTTTTTTTCTCTGATCTTCATGTTGGCTTATCCTTTTTAACAACAGATGTAGTCTTCACAAGTGAAACTGAAGGATAAAACCAAGAGTAGATGTTCAGAGCTATTTATTTTATTTATTGTTTAAACAATCGATCTAACAGGATGCACCTGGGTAACAAGAAACACCTATCCATCATATGTTCCAATGATTTTGCTAACCTACAAATTGGGTGATCTGATACCAAATGAGTTCTATGACATTTATCACATTTACATATAAATGCCTGGAAATAAAAGCTGAAATTCTAAACTCTTGAGCTCAAACTCAAATGTATTCAGTCTACAGCAAAAACAACTGAATTGGTTGCCTTTCCAATAGTTTCAGAAGGGCCTGAATGTCATTCTTGAATAACAAGCTAACCATTTGCCTTATAATCCCAATTTACTTAATTTCAGTTCTGGATTGTAACACTATAAACATGTTACAAGGGGGTGAATATTTATGCAAGGAACTGTGTGGTAAGACCATAATTTGAAGTTGCAGAATTGCAGTCTGCTCATCTATTTTGTAGTTGAATCCAACTTTTTTGGTAGTTGAATGTTCTTTTCATATAAATGTTGATGTGTTATTAGTCAGTACACAGTTATTTGTATGGCCCACTTGACACTGGACAATATATATTTTTTAATCATTAGTATAGACTTGACATATGTCCATCTTATGAACTTAGAAATCATCACTCAGCCAATTCTCTGGGATATCTTATATGTTGCAATGATATAATTGAATAGGAAACCCAGGAAAGAGCAGCTTAGCAGCCAAATTGAGAAAATTATTACTTTTTTCAGATTTTGAAGGAACAAATGATGCAACCTCATAAGTCTGGCCCATTTCTGTTGTATAATACTTTATGTCATGAGAGCGGTCAGCAAGCTCTTGGTCTATGCTGTCCCAGTTTTTCTTTTGTTCACACTGGGTGCATTTGTGTTGAAGCTCTGACAAGTTTTTTGTGACCCCTGTCTGTAAGAAAGAAGACTCTTTTAACGTTGTCAAAGGTTGACAAAGCATTTCTGAAGGCATTCTTTATTTGTGTTATATATGCAGTGCTCGGTTTGTTTAATCAGGTTTCTGAAATTTGTCATTTTAATCTGTCTTTCCTGCTTGAGCCGATCTTTTCAAGGTTTTAATTTGCACCTATGTCTTTTTTATATGATGCCCAATGCATTTCATGATTTTCATCTGGTGATATAGAGGTTCTTCTGTGATTGATTTTTCATGATCAGATTCTCTACCAGCTACATAATATCAATTTCTACTTCAAGAGATCTTCACATCATGGTTGGTATTTTCTGAGAGTCTGGCACAAAGAAAACTTCGGTCTTTATTTTATGCAAAGAGGTAAACAACCTTTGCTACCTTGGTCGAACTCTTCCAGCAATTCAAAGATACATGAGTAAGGAAACTGAATTGTGTTTCAAGAGTATAAATAGCATCTCTTAAATTACCATCAGCAAGAGGTTCAGGAAAGATATCAATACTATTGGTCCCACATGACAGATTCCAGCATATTTTATCCATGTTTTTAGTGATCATCCTGAAAGATGACCCTTCAATCAGCTCTTTATATATAAAGAAATGGTTTTGCTGTGGCTTGTTCAGCACTTGGCTCTAAACTTGTGGCTTGAACATGTTGCAATTACTTAATCTCACAAATGACATCAGAATAATTTTATCTAAAAATCTTTTTTGATTGAAAATGCTCTCACTAAACTATGCTGAAAACTGCCACAATGCTATCTCGCAGGAGGAAAATATCTGCACTGTACTGGTTGTATGTTTCAAGGATGGTCTCAAGGATGTTGTCAAGGATGAAAAAACTATAGCAGACAATGCATACTCCCCCTAAAAAGGAAGAACATAATTTACAAATGTTTCACATTTTAAAGTTGACAATAAATTCTACATGATCATATACTTTTAATATATACTAATATGCAATTTTAAAACCATTTAGATTCACATTTATTCCCGCCGGGGCCATGTGTGTGCGGAGCTTGCATGTTCTCACCGTGCTGCGGGGGTTTCCTCCGGGTGCTCCGGTTTCCTCCCCCAGTCCAAAGACATGCATGGTAGGTTGATTGGCGTGTCTAAAGTGTCCATAGTGTATGAATGGGTGTGTGAGTGTGTATGTAATTGTGCCCAGCGATGGACTGGCACCATGTCCAGGGTGTACCCTGCCATGTGCCCGATGTCTCCTGGGATAGGCTCCAGGTTCCCTGTGACCCTGAAAAGGAATAAGCGGTTGAGGATGAATGGATGGATGGATGGATTCTCATTTAAATCTGCCTTGGCTTAACACAGTTAGTTTTCCCCCGAAGTACATTGTTGTTAGCTTACCAGGCCTTCTTTTTTGGACACTATATCGGTGATGTAGATAGATCTGTTTTTAAATACACCACTCTTAAATTTTCTAATCTGATTGGTCAGAAGGTGTTGATTAATTTTCTATAACAGCAGTTCTGACAACTGTATATTACAATCCCAAGTTCAGAAAAGTTGGGACAATGTGCAAAATGTAAATAAAAAAAGAATGCAATGATATGCAAATCTCATAAACCCATATAATATTTACAATATAACATAGAAACATATAAAATGTTTAAACAGAGGAAAAAATAAGGTATTTAATCATTTGATGGCACAACACATCTTTAAAAAGTTGGGATGGGGGCAACAAAAGGCTGGAAAAGTAAACGTTACTAAAAAGAAACAGCTGAAGGAATATTTTGCAAATAATAATTGTTTGGTTAATTGGCAACAGGTCAGTAACATGATTGGGTATAAAAAGAGTATCTTAGAGAGGCAGAGTTTCTCAGAAGTAAAGATGGGATGGAAGGAAGTACATGTTGCCCTAAAACCTGAATATACTTTTCAGCATTCATGATGCCTTTCCAGATGTGCAAGCTGCCCATTCCATAGGCACTAATACACCCCCATACCATCAGAGAAGCAGACTTTTTAACTGAGCACTGATAAAAAGCCAGATGGTCCCTCTCCTCTTTAGTACTCTTTAGTTCAGAGGACGTGGCATACATGGTTTACAAAAAGAATTTCAAATTTTGTTTCATCTGACTGAGCGCATGGTGGATTAGTGATTAGCATGTTCGCCTCACACCTCCAGAGTTGGGGGTTTGATTCCCACCATGACCCTGTGGTTGCATGTTCTCCCCATGCTGTGGGCGTTTCCTCTGGATACTCTGGTTTCCTCCCCAATTCAAAGACATGCATGGTAGACTGATTGGCATGTCCAAAGTGTCCATAGTATATGTGATTGTGCCCTGTGATGGATTGGCACCCCAAACAGGGTGTACCCCGCCTTGTGCCCCATGTTCCTTTGGATATGCTCCAGGTTCCCTGCAACCCAGCAGGATAAGTGGTATTGAACATGGATGGATGGATGGATTGATTCAGATTTTCACTTTGCCTCAGTCCATTTTAAATGAGCTTCGGCCCAGAGAAGATGGCTGCATTTCTGTTCATCTGCAATCTGTTTTCTGCGATCATGTTCACATATTGCTTCTTCTTCGCATGATAGAGCTTTAACCAAAATTTGTGTTTGGCATGGCAAACTGTGTTCACAGACAATGAGTTCTATAGTTGTTTCTGAGCCCATGCAGTGATGCAGAGTCTTACTAACTTCAAGGCAAGTGATAACTGGAACTAACTTGTCTCGCAGGTGTTCCATAACAACAGATGTAACTATAACTTGCATGTCATTCATAAATAAAATTAAAAAAATTCTAATCAAAGCTATGGTATTAGTACTTTAGGAAAGGAATAAAAAACTTTGGAACATGCTATTATAGGAAAATATTGTCATCTTGTAGTGCCTTTTCTGGTCTGATTTGATGACCAAATAAACCACTTTTTGACTTGAAAAACATAAAAAGCTGTGCATTGATTTCCCTCATTGGTGAAAATGAATCGCTTGTTAAACATGACTGAAATGATTATGAATCAGACCTATACTACACCTTCTCCTGCAAGGACAAAACTCAAAGCTTTCTCAAAGCTGTCTAAGCATATGGCGGAGCATAAAACCTGTGGAGCTTCAGAGGCTCTTAGAGCACAGGATTAAAGGCAGAGCTCAAAGTATAAATAACTTTAATGGGGTCCATATCACAGCACAGTGCTTCTACCGGCCTGAATAAGCAGCCTGAAAGCCACCACTTTTAGATAGCTGTTTTTCCCATCTGCTTAGGTAACACATTTTCCAGTCCACCTCCTCCTTTTACTAAAACAAATATCTCTGTCCTTGGAGGGGTCCTCCTTTAAGGTGAGAGGGCTCTTGAGAATGAGAGAGAGAGAGAGAGGGGAGAGAGAGAGAGAGAGAGAGAGAGAGAGAGAGAGAGAGAGAGAGAGAGAGAGAGAGAGAGAGAATGGGGGAATATGATCCATGCAATTCACTTATTGAAACATAAAAAATCTTAACATATTACATATGACTAAATGTCTTGTATTTTTAACCAGTAAAAACATAATAAAAACAGATCAATTATGCATTTTTTATTTTTGCTTTAAATTTTGCAGTGCTAGATTAAAAAAAATATTTTTTCTAACTATGATTGAGATATATGAAAAAGAGAAACATACATCAAATTCAGGTAAACCTGTAGATTTCAGAACTATATATAGTAGAAATGTGTTTTCCCAGGCCACCACATTGGTAAATTGTGAAATGTTGCCACCATGTGGTTGTTATTCCCGTAAAAACAAACAAACAAACAAACAAACAAACAAAAAATAGTCAACAACAACAAAAAACTAATTTAGGAAAAACTCACTAAATTACTCACTTTGGAATTGAAGCTAATCTATGTGTGAGACAAACATAAGTGCCATAAGCCATAAGTGGTTTTGTAACAACAACAACAACAACAACAACAACAACAACAACAACAATAATAATAATAATAATAATAATAATAATAATAATAATAATAATAATAATAATAATGCTATTTATAAGGCACCTGTCTCACTCCCAAGAATGTTTTATTTGGAAATGAAAGACATAAAATCTCAAGGCAATTCTAAAACAGACAGACAGACAGTATACTGTATGTATGTGCTTTATGTGGCTGATGCATTTCAGTAATATTGCTCTACACTAAAGCATGTCTCTGAACGGACAGCACTGTATTTGCATAAGTGGGTTGCCAGGTCTCAGCAACATTACATCTTAAAAACTTACATAACAACCTATTCCAAAGGTTTGGCAGGAGCGTTTGTTTCTTCTTTTTTCCCCACTCTTTGCATGGAGAACAAGTTCACCGTGGTGCACTCATATCCCTTATTAGCAGTATCTGCAATGCCTTTTATCGTTGCCCAGTATGGACATTATCCATTCCATAACCCCACTCCCTTTGTGCACTCTTTACAATATATACTAAAACAGAAATAGCTGTACATTATAGATACATTGTCTGTACTTACTTATCCCTTTATTTGCAATAGCACTGTGTTTGCAGAAACGTATTTGACTGAATTCTGGTTATTTGCTTTGAAACATGAGTTTGGCCGACAGAGATGATTTTTAAACTAGTACCGCAGTCTAGTCTACAACCTTATTCCAAAACTAACCCAATAAAAATGCAACCCTTGCAACCATGTGCAGCACAAATGTCACTGTTAAACGCTAGAGGGAGCATCACTGAACACTCTCCTCCCTGCGGAAAACAAACAAATAAACAAACAAAAACAATAGAAAACATCATAGAATTTTTAATGGTTTTAATGTTTATAGTGTTAATTTTTGCTTTTAATGGAAACTGTAATGGGCTCTGTGGATCTCTAGCCTATTGGTGGCATGTTATGTCTAGTGAATACCTTTTAAAGGACCTACAATGGTACTGTGGTAATGGTTTTAATGGTTATCTGATGGTTTGTAATGATATTTGAAGTGGAAACCACTAGAATTTATGTGATGGTTTCTATTGTCCCCCCCCAGCAAGGTTACTAGTTACTGGATAGTTAAAAGAACTAAACTTCATGTCTAGTTATACTTATACACACGTATTAGTTATAGACAAACGATTATTAACGACTATGAAATAAATCCCTGAACTGATTTGTCTTATTTTCAGATAATGAAACCCGGATTTGTTCTGTAATCCTGTTTGGGTCTTACGTATTACTTTAGAAGAATTTTACAAAAGTGGAAGTGGTGCTCCTCACATTTCATTCAGGCGGTGATTTATTTTCACTCAGGCATTAAGAGGTCACATATGTCGATGGAATACGCGTGGGGGGGAAACAGAGCAGTAGGAGTGTTTACTGAAGGACCCCAGTCACTCACACACGTGTGTGTCTCTGTGCAGACATGGCCGATCTTCAGATGAAGCTTCTTCGGAAGAAAATTCAGAAAAGAAATGAAAAGAATAAAGAACGCAAGCTTAGACAAAAGCAAAGGGAAGAAGAAGAAGAAAATGGTAATGTTTGCGGTGATTTATTTGAGCTTGGGCTTTATGTTGAGTTTGTATGTATGGTTAGCTAAGCTAGCATAGAAACAGTGTTAGCCTGGATAACTAGGCGAAGAGTTTGATTATTTTTTGCGGGACTGGAGATTCGGTGACTATAGATCATCGAGCTGATCGCGTTTTAAACTGTTTTTGACCCCAGATTTGCTTAACTTGACAAGTTAATAGGTGTGAGTTGCTAACTAGTTCAGCCATACTACTCCACCGTTTAAGTGGATCTAGCTAGCTCGTAGTGTGAACAGTCGTGTTAAATATTCTAACCTTGTTAGTTTCTATTGGTATTCGATTGCGGAGAGGTGTTTTTTTGCACCTGAATGCAGAGATGATCCTGTGCAAATGTCATGTGATCGAGCTTTATTGTCAGTTAGAATTGCTGGGTTTTCTGGTTCTCCAATAGCGTGTAAAGGAATCAGTGAGGATGTCGATGCAGAGGCGACTGAAGAGACTCCAGCTGCAGACACAGAGCAGAAGATGGCAGATGGCAATCAGAAGAGAGAACCCACTCAAGAGGACAGTGGCACACAAAACAGCAGCAGCAAGAAGAAGAAAAAGAAGAAGCGGAAACTAAATGATACAGGAGAGCCCACCAACATGTGTGAGTTGTCCTTAAGAGCACAGAACAGAGCCTGTAATGATACACGGCCATGAGTGCATTAAAGTGCTCCTATTATGGTTTTGAAAAGTGCCTAATTTTGTTTTAAAGGTCTCATATAATAATTTTATATGCATCCAAGGTCAAAAACACTAATGTGCTCATTATTTAAATTGCAGTCCCCCCTCCATAATCCCAGTAGTACAAGCAGAACAACACCTGTTATTGGATATAATCCACACTCATGTCTCTGTTACTTCTGTAACTAAAAATACAATCAATCAAACAGAAGACTGAGTAGATAACGTGCCTTAAACTCCTATGTTGAAAATAAAATGCAGTTCAGGTATTAGTGGAATACATTAGTGGAATACATTCATGGGTAAGTGATGAATGACTTATTTTCTAGCTGTGAAAAAGGCCAAACAGGAGAACAGTGAGGGTGACGCGGCTGGGCTCTCTGAGGGAGAAGAGGAACGGGAGAGTGCAAGAGAGGTATTTCAGGATGAAGAAGTTGGTGAGAAAGGAGATGAGGAGGATGATGAGGAGTGTGATGGACCAGAGCTTCCGTCTGGGCTGACAGGTAAGGAAGAACCACCTTTAGTTAGTGTGGAAGATTTTTGTTTGTCTGTCTGTCAGTGTGTTGCAGTCTGGTGTTTATGCTTTTTTCTTTTCCTCAGGAGCATTTGAGGATCAGTCGTTCGCATCACTGGCAGAGCTTGTGAGTGAGAACACACTCAAAGGTGTTAAAGAGATGGGCTTCGAGAACATGACTGAGATTCAGCACAAAACCATACGCCCCCTACTGGAGGGAAGGTGAGCTTACACCAATGCATCACATCTTAATTACAAAAGATGAGAAATTTTCCTAATGGTCCTCCTGATAACTAATTGACAAGCCATGCTGTAATTACAGAAGTATCCCCCCCCCAATCTTATGAGGTGATGTGGGAAAGCACAGGCATCTCATTAAACAGTTTGTTTCTCTACAGAGACGTTCTTGCAGCTGCTAAGACTGGCAGTGGGAAAACTCTGGCCTTCCTCATTCCTGCCATTGAACTCATCTATAAACTCAAGTTCATGCCCAGAAATGGTGAGTACAAAAACATATTGCAAGGAAAAGTTCACTGTAAAACTCATTGTGTTTAAATTGAAATATGTATGTGCTTAGTGATTCTGGTACTAATTAGATGGTTGGAGCTGTATTCCTGTGACAAGGTAGTGATTGACATCACAAGGGACATCACTAGAACAGTTACAGTGGCATTTAATTGTATAATCAAACACGGGGAATAAAGGCCATATTTTCCTGTTGTCCTCTAAATGCAGAAGAATACGCTTTCCAGTGTACAATTAGTGGGGGGAAAACACTGGAATCAGAAAGTTGCAGTGCAGATGCTCTGAATTAAGGGACATGGCCAGCAGTCAACTCCTGTTAGTTAGCATTCAGCCGTGTTGATGAGGAGGTGAGACATCTGGACAGAATAAAGCACTGCTGCATCACAAGGGGTTTTTCGTAATTGACGCAGTTTTGGGCCAAGACGCGTCATGTAACGTCATTACAACACGCATTCAGCCAAAGCCCACTTTGATTTATGTGTGTCGAATATGAGTACAACTAAAAGGTCTCATTTACCAGCAAACATCACTATGAATGACATGCCATTACAATTTTGCCAATTAGAGTAGTTTTCTGCAAAAAACACGAAACTCTACAAATTGTTTCGCAATATTTGAAGAACAAAGGCCACAGCAAAATCAAGCATTTTTGGCCTCAACAATAACAAAAACCTCCCTGAAATCTTGTACGAACTTTCGCTGACTCTGAAATTGGCCCAAAACTGAAAGTGTCTTTTAATGTTCCCCCCTCTCTCTCTCTCTCTGGCAGGTACTGGAGTGGTGATTTTGTCCCCAACACGTGAGTTGGCCATGCAGACATATGGAGTACTGAAGGAGTTGATCACTCATCATGTGCACACATATGGCCTCATTATGGGGGGCAGTAACCGCTCAGCTGAAGCCCAGAAGCTTGCTAATGGAGTCAACATCCTGGTAGCCACCCCTGGGAGACTGCTCGACCATCTACAGGTTAGAGCACTGTTTTTAACATTGTTCTTAACGTGTTTCCGAATTTGCCACTTTAGATGTTGCACCAGTAACATCTCAATGGCATCAGAAATTTTGCATTTCACATGAGTACCTTTTATAGCAAAGGTTCTCAGCCTTTTGTAACTAAAGCCCTCCCCAAGCCTCCACTATCATGTGGCATGCCCCCCACCCTCCCTCCCAATATTTGACGAGACCAGGTATAATGATTATCTATTCTATATAAAATCTATATATAATTTAATCTATAATTAATTTTTCATGGATGGATTAATTTTATTTTTTGCGTTTTTTTACTTTTTTTTAAAATAACTCTTATGAAACTATAACGGACAGATATGGAACATGAACGATCAGAAATGTTTCTGAACAATATAACTACTTTGTACAAAAGAACTAGGCCGTAATAACGTGGACTGTTTTACATGAAAAACATGTTGCATTTCATTCGTCTTGCGTCTAAAGACATTCACACGCGATTAATGTAAATCGGGATGAAGGGTGCGTCTCGTTATCCATGACATTGTTAAATCTCTGGCTCTCAGCCCCTCACGGAACAGTGTAGACGTAGAGGTGTGAGTGCAGAAGGAAAGTAAGACCTTGCGCTTACAGGACCGTACTGGCGACATTTGGAAAGTCGCTAAGGTTTGTCTGGTAAAGTCACTAAAGGGGTCTGAAAAGTCACTAAGGAGGCAACACTGGTCTGCACATACAGCCAGATAAAAGGCAAGCTAAGCTCCGCCTCTCCCACAAAAAAAGAAAATGCAGAGAGAGAGGGAACGTGGGGTTTTTCATTTATGCACATTCTATTTGAAAAGCAATAAAATACACATAGTACCCAAATGAAACCCTGTCTGTGTGGTTTTTTTTTTTTTGTTTTTACAATTTGTGCTCCCCTTCCGATCTCTCCATGCCCCCTGGGTTGAGAACTACTGCATTATAATGAACATAAAGAATGGAAACACAGAAGTCCAGAGAATACATGGTCTGGTCTTGTATAAACTCCAAAGCTTGTGTCTTCCTCTCTGTAGAACACTCCCGGCTTCATGTATAAAAACCTGCAGTGTCTGATTATTGATGAAGCGGATAGGATTCTTGAGGTTGGATTTGAGGAAGAACTTAAACAGATCATCAAACTGCTGCCAAGTAAGAGCCTATTGCTTTAGATAATTGATTTTGGCATTTCAATTATAAAAAGGTAGCCTCTAATTGGTGTCACTAGACTTGGCCATTGATTGAACTTGACATTATCATCGAGTTAATTTCTGCTTCTGTAACTTCGATTACTTAGAGAAGAGACAGACCATGCTGTTCTCAGCTACACAGACGAGGAAGGTGGAGGATCTGGCACGAATCTCTCTGAAGAAAGAACCTCTGTATGTGGGAGTAGACGATAATAAGGATACAGCCACTGTGGAAGGACTGGAGCAGGTAAACTAGCTTATGATAAATGAAGTAACCATCCAGAGCAAATAGACGATTAGGGAGTGCAGATCATTCCAGATTCATATGTGGCTTATCTGCCTTTTTACTGAGGCTGCACTTGTGACATGTTTTTGAGTGATATCATTGCGTACACCAGTACAAGTAAAGTTGCAGAGCTCCGTACAGGTTGGTGGGACTGGTGATATTATATAATTTGGGTATATGTCATATGACGATAATATTGCTGTATCACACAAGTATATGACAGTTTGTTATAGTGTGTAACACAGGCATTAGTTTGATCATTACTATACAAAATGTTACGACCCCGGTCTAGGGTTGAGGTGTAACCATAAAAAGTATCCACAAAAATCATAATCAGAAATAATGAGGTTGACACACGTGTCTTTCAAGTCTTTGGATATCTTACAAATTTAATGATTGCAACAAAGAAAAACAATCCAAAACAAAGACAATCACTCCGAAAGCAAATGTCTTCAGGGCTGGGCAAGGAAAATAGTCTAATCTGACTCCCTAACTGAGTCAAAAACAGTGAACAAAAGATAGATCCAAAAATAAATGGCACCCAACCCCTAGAGCTTTCATGATAGTTAGAAAATAAATATTTACAATAGAAGATATGTTTACAAATAGGGCGTACATTCGCCCACAACATAAGACAAGACGGGAATGGGACATACCACTCGCTTCTTTCACTCATACACAATACAACAAGCCAGCGATTTCACTCAAACACCAAGGAAACATTTGCTACTCAATCATACCAACGCAATCACAATCCCCGTGCAGCACATCGAATTAGGGCAGCGCGACCTGTGAGAACGAAACGGGGGGTGGGGAGCGAGAACACACACACACGCACACACACTACGTCTCCTCAAGTAACAAAAACTTCAAAATCTCTAGGGGTGTCCAGGGGCATTAGAAGAGATAAGCACGTGTTCTTTTAGGCCCCGTTTATATTAGTGCGTTTTCTTTTTAATTTTAAAACGAAAACGAACCTCGTTTTAAAATTAAAACGAAAACGAACCTTGTTTTAAACTCCTCTCCTGCTGAACTTGCTGATCAGTTACATCCAGCCTCAGCCAAAATCAAACACGCCCACTGTCTTCATGGGGAAAAGTGAAGGGAGGAGGAGTACATGGAGGGGGGCGGGGTATATGATTAAAGAGGATGTGCAGGATCTTTTTGCTTCAGCTGACGTTACAATCAGTCTTCATGTTTGAAATAATTCAAAGGATAACATTCAATGAATAGGAAAGCTCTACCTCATCATACAATGATTTATCAGGAAAATGGTGTAACGTAATATGGACAGGACTATGAAGGAACCTTATACTGCTTATAAATCCAAATAATTCTGCCATTCTGTTATCAATCAATACATACATTTAAGCATGTTCAAGTTTCTTGCAGTTTTCATGGAGGTTTTGGTAAAAGTCTGCATGCTGCCTTGTTTGTGTGTTTATACCGCCATGTATTTGGATTGTTTCTGTTTTTTGGACTGTGTGGTAAACTGTATTTTGCCTCAGGGCTATGTGGTATGCCCATCAGAGAAGCGCTTCCTGCTGCTTTTTACATTCCTGAAGAAGAACCGCAAGAAGAAGCTGATGGTGTTCTTCTCCTCCTGCATGTCTGTGAAGTATCACTATGAATTGCTCAACTATATCGACCTGCCTGTTATGGCCATCCATGTGAGTTGTTTTGCAGATCACATACAAGTAAAAAGCTGAACATAAAGCATTGCTTTACGCTTTTGTCAAAAGTGGCATGCAGTTGAGACTGGATACAACCTTGAGGGTTAAGGGCCTTGCTTAAGGACCCAGCAGTGACGACTCAGCAGCCCTCTATCAGTATCTCAAAATCTTAACCACTGAGCTGCCACTGCTCTAAACATGGCCCTCTTTCTACAGCCTCTGCTAGAGTTGTACTTGCCTCGGGGGCCTCTCTGTTGTAGATATTTTCATTTTCCTTGTGGCATTGTGTGCATGAGGAAGTACTAGTGTTAAGCTTGTAGATTATGGCTGGGTCATGCGGTGTTGGGAACAATGTACATTTTAAATTGTGAAGCACCTTGTCTTGTGAGAGATGCGCTACATAAATGTGTATTAGTAGTAGTATTTATTTAAATAAGTTTGGTGACTTGTCAGCCAACATGGGTGGCGTTTTAGTTACATTAAACGTGTAAATAAATAGACATTCATCTAAATTCTAGAGTATGGATTACCAGATATTACCCTGTATACCTCCACGTAAAGGTGTTTGCAATCGGTGAGGAATTAAAGGAAACCGAATTGCATCCATTTTTTTTTACATAAAATAATTGGACAAACTAATCATTTTAATGCAGAGATCGTTTTTAATACTTTGATGCAACTTATTTGCAGTTAGTGATTGCCTGAAGTCTTGAACCCATGGATATCACCAAATGCTGGGTTTCCTGCCAATGAGATGCTCAGAGGCTGCTTGTTTGTGGATCTTTTTTATATATATATATATATATATATATATGTATACATATATATATACACACACAAACATAAGTGACCCCTTGATTACTTTCACCTTTTGCCACATTTCAAGCTTCAAACACAAAGATATAAAAATTTTTTTTTTTTTATTTTTAATCATTATTTTTTGTCAAGAATCACCAAGTGGCAATTATCAATTGTGGAATGCGAAATCTATTGGATATTTTAAACTTTTTTAGCAAATAAAAAACTGAAAAGTGGTGCGTGCAAAATTATTCGGCCCCTTTACTTTCAGTGCAGCAAACTCACTCCAGAAGTTCAGCGAGGATCTCTGAATGATCCAATGTCTATGATCTAAATGACTGATGGTGATAAATAGAATCCACCTGTGTGTAATCAAGTCTCTGTATAAATGCACCTGCTCTGTGATAGGCAAGAAGAAAGCCATTTCTCAAAGATATCCATAAAATGTCTCGTCTTAAGTTTGCCACAAGCCACCTGGGAGACACACCAAACGTCACACCAAACGTTGAGAAATGGCTTTCTTCTTGCCACTCTTCCATAAAGGCCAGATTTGTGCAGTGTATGACTGATTGTTGTCCTATGGACAGACTCTCCCACTTCAGCTGTAGTTCTCTGCAGTTCATCCAGAGTGATCATGGGCCTCTTGGCTGCATCTCTGATCAGTCTTCTCCTTGTCTGAGCTGAAAGTTTAGAGGGACGGCCAGGTCTTGGTAGATTTGCAGCGGTCTGATACTCCTTCCATTTCAAAATGATCGCTTGCACAGTGCTCCTTGGGATGTTTAAAGCTTGGGAAATCTTTTTGTATCCAAATCCGGCTTTAAACTTCTCCACAACAGTATTACGGACCTGCCTGGTGTGTTCCTTGGTCTTCATGATGCTCTCTGCGCTTTCAACAGAACCCTGAGACTATCACAGAGCAGGTGCATTTATACAGAGACTTGATTACAAACAGGTGGATTCTATTTATCACCATCAGTCATTTAGGACAACATTGGATCATTCAGAGATCCTCGCTGAACTTCTGGAGTGAGTTTGCTGCCCTGAAAGTAAAGGAGCCGAATAATTTTGCACGCACCACTTTTCTGGTTTTTTTTCTTAAAAAAGTTTAAAATATCCAATACATTTCGTTCCACTTCACAATTGTGTCCCACTTGTTGGCGATTCTTCACAAAAAATTAAAATTCTATATCTTTGTTTGAAGCCTGAAATGTGGCAAAAGGTTGAAAAGTTCAAGGGGGCCGAATACTTTCGCAAGGCTGTGTGTGTGTGTGTGTGTGTATGTATGTATGTATATATATATATATATATATATATATATATATATATATATATATATATATATATATATATATATATATATATATATATATATATATATAAATAAATAAATAAATAATCAGAAATCTTACCTTCCTAGGCTGTGCGAGACCCTTTACCTCGACTGCGCAGTTGTTTTGGATAAAAGCGTCAACAAAATGAGTATGTAAATGTTCTTTTGTGGATTAACAGGGCAAGCAGAAGCAAACGAAGAGAACCACCACATTTTTCCAGTTCTGTAATGCAGACTCTGGCATCTTGCTCTGCACTGATGTTGCTGCCAGAGGACTCGATATACCTGAGGTGGACTGGATCGTCCAGTACGACCCACCAGATGACCCTAAGGTATAATGCGAAAGGCGATTGGTTATGTTTTTGTTCGGCTATTCTGTACATGCATAATTAGCTAATTTTCCATTGTTAATTCATTTGGTCAGGAATACATTCACCGTGTGGGTCGAACTGCTCGGGGTATTAATGGCAGAGGCCACGCCCTCCTCATCCTCCGACCCGAAGAGCTCGGTTTCCTGCGGTTCCTTAAACAGGCCAAGGTAGCATTTTAACCTTTAGGTGTAATTTATTTAGAGATCTGTGAATGGTGAGGACAGCAGCTACTTCATATGCATGTTTTTTTTTAATTTATTTATTTATTTTCCTTCAAGGTCCCATTGAGTGAGTTTGATTTCTCTTGGAGTAAGATCTCAGATATTCAAGCACAGGTGCGTCTGTCCAGTTTCACTCTAAATAAACCATTTAAAGCATCTATTACACGGATCACATCTAGTATCAAGATCACGAACAGCAGATTGCTAATGCTCCTGTGTGTGTGTGTGTGTGTCAGTTGGAGAAGCTGATTGAGAAGAATTACTACCTGCATAAATCAGCTCAGGAGGCGTACAAGTCGTACGTGAGGGCATACGATTCCCATTCCCTCAAACAGATCTACGATGTACAGACACTAAACCTCCCACAGGTGGCACTGTCCTTTGGCTTCAAAGTACCACCTTATGTTGACCTCAGTATCCTTTCAATATTTTGCTCTCTTATGCGTGTTTCCTCATCACAAGCTGCATACAATGTTTTTCATACAACACAGAACTTGAATGAACTCGTACCAATGTGAAATGATGAAAGTCATAAAGATGCTGTCCATTTTAAGTTTTCAAGATGGAGGTAGAAAGATTATGGGTCACCCGTGAGCCGATTATAGTTTGAGTAACCATGATGGTGCATGATGGGACAAGTTATTGCCGAAAGAGTCATGTTCCTCTTCGTCCATCATTTGACGGACGTTATCTTTTTTCCAGTGCTGCATCTGTGTGTTCTCAGCGTCAGCACTTTACAAAGTTATGTGCAGGTAACAATCCTATATAATAGTTACACAGTTGACAGTGTTCTGGGAAAAACTTGATTGTTCAGTTTTCTAAATTGCAAGTGAATATTTTAATGTTTCTTAGAATTAAAGCAGTAGTTCAATCTAAAATGAAAATTGTCATCAATTACTCACCCTCGTTTAGGTCAAAGCTATGAGACTTTCGTTCATCTTCAGAACACAAATGAAGACATTTTTAATGAAATCTGGGACACTTCTGTACCCAAATGTACCCAAAACTTTCAAGCTCCGAGAAGTTCGTAAAGGCATTGAAAAAGTAATCCATGTGACCCCAGTGGTTTTGTTTGAGAGCGGACCAAAAATGCACACCCTTCTCTGTTAATCTGCAGAAATCTTTGTACTAAACTTTGTTCTATGTGACTCGGTTTGTGTAAAGCGACCCTCTTCCTTTGTTGTAAACCGTGCAGTGCTCGCATGCGCCCTAGTTCTCTCCAGAACACATTTTGTGAATAAAGACAATTTTAGTTGGGGTTTTTTTTTTTGGACACACAAAGTATCATAAAATTGGGATCAAACCACTGGAGTCACA
Source organism: Ameiurus melas (assembly GCA_012411365.1). NCBI lineage: Eukaryota > Metazoa > Chordata > Actinopteri > Siluriformes > Ictaluridae > Ameiurus > Ameiurus melas. The sequence continues at coordinate 24,426,497 of CM022758.1, read as the reverse complement.
TGGATTACTTTTACGATGCCTTTTATCAACTATTTAGTTACATGAACTGTAAATGGAGGGACAGAAATCTCCCAGGTTTCATAAATGTCTTCCTTTGTGCTCCGAAGACAAACGAAAGTCTTATGGGTTTGGAGTGACATGAGGGTGAGTAACTGATGACTGAAATCAAAAATGACCTTTCGCTGTAAGTATTTGTTGTTGGAGTGGTCTGCGATTCCTTAACGTGCTCCCTCTCAGATGTTCACAGCAGTAAAGGTGTAAAGATGCAGAGGAGGGGAGGAGGTGGAGGCTTTGGATACCAAAAATCAAAGCATGTGCATAAGTCAAAGATCTTCAAACATGTTAACAAGGGCAGGGGAGACCGCAGACAGTTCTCTCGCTGAGTTTGACATTTTTCCCCACTTAAATGCCTTTTTAATTTCCTAAAGTTCTTAATGCCCCAAGATCCATGGGAACAGATGTTGTTGCTTATTTATGCACATACTTGTCTGCATATTCCGAGAAGCTATTGGAAAACTGAATTTAGGTCTATTTCCTTTCCAGGTAACAGTGTGGATAATCTGTAATGCTAGATTTGTACGAACCTCCTTTAATCTGTATAGGACTATTTTCCTGACTGTCCTCTTTTTACTGTTAAACTGATGACTTAATTAAAGAAATACTCAAAAAACCCAAGATCCTTTGTTATAAAAGCCTACATGCTTCTTTTTATAAAGTAATTTTATACAAGTCATGCTTCAGTAACTATAGCAGCTGTTTAATCTATATGAATGCCTGTAATCCAATGACAGTTTAAGAAAATGATAAATGCATAATGGTTTATTTAATCGTGTAAACATATTACAAAAAATGGGGTAGAAAGAGTCCACTAGAGTTGTTGATTTAAACACAGTTTATGTTGGGGAAGTGCACTTGTGCAAGTATGCGTGGCATTGTAATAGACCTCTGATAGGAAATGTCTCAATATTTTGACACAAAAAAGCAGGGGCAAAACTCCACAAATGGGCTACATATCAGCATGTTAGATACTACAAATCTAGTTCGGGCCCAGTCAAGTGCATGCTGTTACCTTCGCTCCCACTGGAATATTAGTTTGTATATGGAACAGTGAACTTACACATCCACAGTTTGAACATATTGAGAGAAATAAATGTGTAAAACTTTCAGGATGCTCCCTTTGTTCTCAGCTTGGACAGCAGCATCTCATTCTTACGGCACTCCTACAGAACAGAAGCAAAGCAGATGTTCTCACAAAAGCAGTTAAGTTTAATTATTCTCCATTACTTTATACTAACGGAGTTCCTTTTAATAAATGTGCTGGGAAAAAAATCTGCATAAATTTTTTGTACAAACTATTCACTGAAAGGCGTGGTGTATATCAAAATGAATGAATGCCTAGCAGTGAAACATGACAAAGTAAAAAGCTTAATGAAGCCTTTGAGGTACAACATTGAGTTATAGTTGTAGGTCGGCTAATAAAAAAATATATCTTACACAGTTACTGTTCAATTCCCGATTTGTACATTCTGCAAAACAATCTGCTTCAGAAAACTTTTTTCTTTGCCGTTTTTCCATGACATTATCAAAACCTGTGTTTACGAATCATGTAGTTTTTATGAGCATGTCTCGATTAAAATCTATAACACAGTGGTTACGAACAATTTGTATTAAACTTCATTACTTTACACTTGTGCGTATTAGCTGCCCAAGGACATTTAACGGTTTATAGTTGTGTGTACATGACAATTCTCAATTTTATGCACAAGAACAGGTTTCTAACTTTTTACGTAGTGTTGATAAATGAGGGCCCTGGTGTATATTGAATTTCACTGCCGAACTGTGTAGTGTTCTTACCTCTTTAAAGTCTTTCACAGTCTTAAAGTAGAGTCTCTGTTTGTCCAGCAGTTCCAGATACTCATCATTCAGCTGGTCTCTTCTCATCTTATTTTCTTGTTTCTTCTTCTCCATCTACACAAGGGTAAAGGGAACGTATTATTAAACAATAAGTCGTTAACCAGATTTAAAATACATGTTTATCTACAGAAGTATTGAACTTTTTTCTCGTCAACCTTTATTCGACTCTGTTTAATTCCTTCCACTATCTGCTCCATCTGCCTGAGGAACTGCTCTTTAGTCCCTGAAGATGCCATGGCCCTGAAAAGACACAGATACACCAATCAGAAATCTAAATGGGGACACAGATACTAACATAACTTTTTATTGTATTAAGTGAACTGAAATCGAACATGCACAGCATTATTCTCACATTATCAGCAGCAAGTAAAATGGTCAGCTGTCAGTTTTTTCATTTAATAACTTTAGTATATACTAATGTCTAACAACTGTTTTTGAATAATAGTAATAAGAATAAACTTTATTATATAAAGCGCTTCTCAAAGCGATGGCATGTGTCACATATAGTTGAGACTGCTTCCCTACTCCATAATGATTAGCAATTTGGATATGATTCCATTGACACTCACTGTTGGAAGTTATCATGGATGGAATTGAGCAAATTCACCTGAGAAGAGAAATGCAGAGTCAGGAACTAAGGTCAAATAAATTCCATTAAAAACCTCCCAGGAAACACACAATTTTAGTCATCCAGCAAAGTTTGAATAATAAAAACAAAACATAGTTGATGTTTGCATACGCCATGCAGAATCTGAAAAAGTCCGAATAATTTGGAGAAGGAAAAAAGAAATAAGGGGAATCATAAAACTGACATTTTGTTATTTTTTAGTACTGCCCTGTTATGTAAAATAGCTTATCCAGATGTTTGCATATAGTCCACAAGACATTTATTTATCGCATTTTTTGCAGATGCCCTTAGCCAGAGTGACTTACATGTATCTTATTTATACAACTGAGCAATTGATGGTTAAGGGCCTTGCCCAAGGGCTTGACGGGTTGGTACAGGTGGTAGCTTGGCAGTGCTGGGGCTTGAACTGTAACCCAGAACCTTTAACCACTGAGCCACCTCTGCCCAAAACAGCTAATCTTGCGTAATGCACCTTTAAGTGTTTGTGCTGGAAACACTTTGGCAACCCATCAGCACAATAATAACTGAATTTACATAAATGAACCAGTTCAAAAGTTTACATACGCTTGATTATTAATACTGCGTGGCATAACCTGGATGACTCACGTCTGTTGTTACGTTTTGTGATAGTTGTTCATGAGTCCCTTGTTTGTCCTGAGCAGTTAAACTGTCCACTGTTCTTCAAATAAAATCCTCCAGGTCCGGTACATAATTTGCCAGGGGGGTGTAAACTTTTTAACAGGGTGATCAGTGTAAATTATTATTTGTACGAGTCCCTCAGTTGTCCTCAGTGTGAAAAGATGGATCTCAGCATCACATAGCCGCTGTTGGAAAGGGATCACATATGCAGATGATGATGGAAATGCAAAGAATGTGCAGGACCTGGAGGATTTTTCTGAAGAACAGTGGGCAGTTTAACTGCTCAGGACAAACGAGGGACTCATGAACAACTATCACAAACGTAACAACAGTCATGGATCATCCAGGAAACAACACACAGGATTAAGAATCAAGCATATATAAATTCAGTTATTATTGTGTCTTGTGGACTATATGCAAACATCTGATATGTGAACTAGCTTATTCAGGGCCGTTTTTATGATCCCTCTTATTTCATTTTTAAATTATTAACATTTCGTAGATTCTGCAAGGCATACGTAAACTTATGACCTCAACTGTAAATGTGATAACATGAACATTGAATTTGCTGCTTACACTGATGCGAGCTTGTCAGGTTTCCTGGGACTGTGATTAAGTATTGCTATTAAAGCAATAAAATTTCAAAAACTCATAAAACAAGTCTATTGTACCTCCTTCTCCAGGTAGACCTTCTTATCATCCAGAGTATTATAGAGAGTGAAGAACTGTTTGGTTTCTTTGTGTGTCGCAGAAACTGTATGGAGAGAAAAAACGTCTTTAATATCACTAAGGATCAATGACACCATGTGATTCTCATGGTGTAGCTATTGAGTGTAGCAAATAAATCAAGCTCATGCATCAATAATGATTCAAGGTTAATCATCAAGGATCACATGCACGCGCACACACACACCTTGGCTGTAGAGTTCAATGAAGCGTTTCTGGTACTGTGTAAGCTCAGCTCTGCTGGGAACCTCATCAATCTTCCGTTGCAGAATGGCGATCTCCCGGTTTCTCCGGGCCTACAGGGGACAACACCGATAAATGAAATGAAACTCTCCTTCAGTCTGCAGAGTAAATGCTAATTCTCCGATCTCACCATCAGAAGACGGATCTTCTGCAGCTTCTCCCGGTCTGTGCTGTACTGCTGATCTATCAATCGACTTCTTTCCTAAAACCCACGAGAGACAGGGATGGCACAAAAGAGGGATGAGTGTGTGCGCGTGACGATCGTTTTGAGAAAAATGTGAACATGGATCATTATACATCAAATTTTTATACAGCGTGAGAATAACTTGTCAATAGAGTATGCTGTCAATATAATTATTAACTTCTTTCCGTTACTCTATGGATTTTCTTTCTCTAGACACCATTATGTAACTACAGAGGAGCAAGAGTTTAATTACTTTATATAACATTTACTTTTTTCAAAAAATGTACAGTCTTCAAATGCATCCAGAACAGTGTGTGTGTTTTGATGAAAGCTTGCTTAAATGACCTTCTGATTATCAGCCTCATCTCCAAACTCTATCTTTAGGTTCTCAATACTCTGCTGCAGCCGTGCCATCTCCTCCTACAGATGCAGAGGAGCACAATTATTGTACTGACTTTCATTAAGAAATAAACATAACAAATGAGCCAGTTGATAGAACGTACGCGGCAGTGTGTGCGGAACCCCTGCTCCTGCTGTTTAAGGTTCTCGTTCATGGCCACAAGAGCACGCAGCTTTTCGAGCAAACTGCAGGGAAAAACTGCATTAGTTCACTAGATCAGATACAGCACAAGGTAAAAATCTGGCAAAAATTATAGACCATCATCGCTCCTCAGCTGTTTAAAACTAACGACAGTATTGTACTTCTGTAAAATGTGAAATTAATAAAGCAAGAAAGAAAGAAGTCATACCCAGAGTCAGCTTGAGACTCCACATCTGCCAAAGAACTCAGCTCTTTCTCCAACTGCTCACCCAGCTCAGTAGCCTACACACACACTTAGAATAAGCAATAGGCATTCTCACCTTCTGCCTCTCTCCGAAATACAATAATGCGGGTCGTGGTATGCATTTGTTCAGAGTAATAAATATGTTAGGAAAAATAATGTGTGCGGAGTTTATCTTATGCAAGTGTGTTACCTCAGTTAATTTGCTCTTGGCCTCTTCACATGCTGTTCTTATATCCTGCTGCTTGGCCTCCATCTAAAACCAAAGGCATGAAACTGACTGAAGACTAAAGAACAGACAGAACCCCAAGCTGTACATCAATGTTCATGAGTGAGTGAGAGAGAGAGTGTGTGTCTATGTGCAAGTCTTACCTCCTCTAGTTCTTTGGTCTTCTGCTGGATCTGTTTGGTAAGTGACGTAACCATGCGGCGATGCTGCTGTACAGGGCCATACCGTTCTGTACGATCCTCGGCAGAGCGTTCTGCCTACAGAATCACATGCTCATTGACCCTGATCATTTTACACGTCTTGAGTATCAAACAGGATTATCCACATAAAATGTAGTTCTAAATGCACCAACCAACCATTCTAAATGAATCATCGCTCTGGAAACCTCATAACCACAAAATGGGATATTAATATACATACATGTGTGATACAGTGATCAGATTTCAGTCTGACTACCTGGAGACTCATTTGGCTAGAGAACCTGCATGTACAGATACAGTTGGGGTCACAAGTTTACAAACGCTTTGAAGAATCTGCAAAATGTTAATAATTTCAAAAAATAATAAGTATGCTATTTAAAAACTGCTATTTCACGTAACAGATGTTTACACAAATGAACCAGTTCAAAAGTTTACATACACTTGATTCTTAATACTTTTTTTTTGTGTCGTTACCTGGATGATCAACAATCAATGTTTTTATGTTTTGTGAGTCCCTTGTTTGTCTTGAGTGGTTAAAAAAATCCTCCAGGTTCTGCACATTATTTGCTTTTCCAGCAGCTTCTACATATTTGCCCCCTTTCTAACAGTGGCTATATGATGCTGAGATCCATCTTTTCACACTGAGGGCAAATGAGGGACTCGTACACAACTATTACATGAGGTACAAACATTCACTGATGCTCAAGAAGGCACCACACGACATTAAGAGCAAAAGGGATATAAGCTTTAGAACAGGATGATGGGTGTAAGGCGTATGTAAACTTATGACCTCAACTGTACAAGCCACAAAACTTAACCAGTGGTAGGGTCATTAAGAGTCCTCTAGATAGTAGAATACAACTATAAATAGAGAATCCTGAACTCATTAAAAAAGCATAGCTTTAAAAATCTAAGTCATGTCTACAAAATACTTGGTACTGGTATTAATCAACACTTTGATAATATTTTTGGAAAATTATATTAAAGTTATTTGGGAGTATAATGATCAGGCTACTCACCTTTTCAGCATACTCAAAAGCAATCTGCTTTATTTCCTCAGACTGCAGCCCCACAATCTGCCCCACTGTGTTAGCCGTCAGCCTTCCCTACACACACACACACACACACACAAAGCAAGCTCACATCTCACATCACATGTATAATACAAGAATTACGCTGATCATGCTTTTACATGAGGGTGACAGGATCTATGGCTCTTACTATACCTCCTCTGTTGCCATGGCAGCCATACCAGTCATGAGAGCTTTGATTCTGAGCTGGAGAGAGAAAAGTTAAACACATTAAATTATATGAGGTCTGGAGCTTAATAATAAATGTCATAGAGCTCTACAGCTGCAATGCTTGCTTCACCATGTTGATGAACACACGTCTGCAATCATTATCTCCTCGAGAGTGCCCAAATTACAGAAATGAACCAGTCTCAAGGCTGAATATAATTTAATTTAACTCCATCACATATAAATAGCAGCCATTTCCACTGCAACATTTCATTTCTTAGCTACTTATCTGTGTGAAATGCTGTAATAAGTTAAAGTATTTAAAATAACGTAAGCTCTTAGCAATTTGGAGTGAATTATCAAGCCTTGTAGGGGTGTGAATAATTTCGGACAATGGTGTTGTTCGTTTTTGCTCATGAAGGCCGATACAAGTAGAAATATAAACACATCACAGTTTAGGTATGTAACAGACCTCTTCTGCTGCTTGTAGATCCTCTTCCTCTGAAACCTCAGTCATGCCAGGGGGCAGACTCTGACCTCCCTGAGCCGAAAGCAGCTTCTTCTCTTCAGCCTGCAAAAACACAGCATCACATTAAACACCACTGTTTCATTCAACACAGCACAGCCAATTTAGTTATATTTAACTGGTGTAAAGACCTTTCAAAGTGCTGAAAATCAAGACTGTGCAGCAAAGTGTGAAATATAATACTCACTTTGTCCTTTTTAGAGTGCTTGCTAAATCCATAACGCCTGTCAAGTAAAGGAAGAAAGCCCTGGATTTTAGATCAGTATTTTATTTATGGATTTACTTATTTTATTCATTCAACATGGACGCTGTTAATGTTTAAACAGTCGTTGAAGTGCAGTTTAGACACTGTACATGTAAAAACACACTGATATTTCATGCTGCTCTGTCCAAAATACATTTCATTCAAGTAAAAAACTGCATGCCAAAAAGGGCAAAAACAAAAGGAACTGAGGTTCTCTAAGGACTGGAAATCTTCCGACTAAACACACAGGTACTTACTGCATGTAGAGGGAAATGGTTAAGCATGAACTGATGGGATGAAGAAAGAAAAGGGAAGAAGAGGGTGAAGAGAAGGTGATGTGAAGTGAAAAGGTCAGAAGGGTTTAAACAGCACAGGTGCAACACAGAGAAAAAGACTTAAAGTGGTGCTAATTACCAAGAATTACTTTGTGTTACTTTTTAAATAACGTTTTAAACTTTTTTTTTAATACTACAAGTTAAATCCATAGACTGGCATAAAGTTGATCATTACATAAATGAAGAATGACTGAAATGCAGAGAGATAAATTGAATAATGAGAAAAAGATGAGCCACAAGTGAGTAAGTGGAATAGGAGAAGGACACGGCAGACTGTCTGTGTGGCACCTGATATACTACAGGAGATAGACATTTTTGTGTGTCTGTACATAACTATAATTCTTCAGTAGTGTGTGCATATCTGTTACCTGCCATACTCAAGCAGGGTGGAATGAACCCTGGACTCTTCATCCAGCAGTTCTCCTGCATCAGCCTGCCTCTTATACCGCCTCTGGGGAGCATACACTCCCTGCACACGCAGACACACACGAGAATGCCTCTTATACCAGACATTTGAAATCTCTCAACAGAGTTAGTGATTAAAGTATAAAAAATTTGACAATGTTACAGGAACTGAGTTCTGTCACAGACATGTGCAGCATGGGAAAAAAAACAATCTCTGTGACTTTTCAGTGCACGGATCCAAGCAAGAAAGCCTGGGCTATGTGCAAGGGTTAAGGTCGCACACACCAAAAATTTAAGACTACAGAAATCATAGTCATTAAATAATGTAACAACTAGAGGTTGACCGATTGATTGGTTTTGCAGATTAATCGGCACCGTTAACCTTGGCTGGAACTATCGGTTATCGGCAAAAATCCCCACTGATGGTTTTCCCCAGGTGTGTCCGTTGCGGGAGTAGCCGAGAAGGGTCTATAAAGAGATTTCTAATGGTTTATATATTAATATTTATAGATTTATTTCATTTTAAAAAGTACAGTGCGTTTTCATGGTACATTCAGTACGGTAAATTTTTGTAATCAAGTTCAGCAATATTTTACTACGAGTGTTATTTTTCAATTACCATAATTTCCGGACTATAAACTGCTACTTTTTTCACACGCTTTGAACACTGCGGCTTAAACAATGATGCAGCTAATTTATGGATTTTTACGGGCAAACGAGCTTCATGCCGCCAAAACATTTATCCTCGTCACATCGGACCAATGAAATTACCCAACAGGTCACAGTGGACCAATGAAACTGTTCAAATGAAATCTAACGCGCTCACACTACATTCTTCAGATCAGTCGTTTTGCGTTTCGTGCACACGCCCTCATCAGGGAAAACACACGAAGAAATGCATATTGGTGACGTCATGTTTCCGCCCCATCTCATCATGTGTTGTCGAGTCACGTGTGTTTTGGTATTGCCGCAGCTGTTAGCAGTTTGGCTGTTGTGTATATATACCGGGCCCGAGCCATGATACACACAACGCAGGTAATTAGATAGAGTTAGAATTAGATAGCGAATATAGTTAGAGTCTTTGTTCATGCCATGTGCCTTAGTTAGCTTATAGCTTAGCCTGTAGCCTAGTAGCTTATAGCATAGCTTATAGCCTAGTAGTGGATAGTATAGCTTAGAGTTGTATAGACTTAGTTTAGAATATACAGTGGTGTGAAAAAGTGTTTGCCCCCTTCCTCATTTCCTGTTCCTTTGCATGTTTGTCACACTTAAGTGTTTCGGAACATCAAACCAATTTAAACAATAGTCAAGGACAACACAAGTAAACACAAAATGCAATTTGTAAATGAAGGTGTTTATTATTAAAGGTGAAAAAAAATCCAAACCATCATGGCCCTGTGTGAAAAAGTGATTGCCCCCTGAACCTAATAACTGGTTGGGCCACCCTTAGCAGCAACAACTGCAACCAAGCGTTTGCGATAACGTGCAATGAGGCTTTTACAGCGTCCTGGAGGAATTTTGGCCCACTCATCTTTGCAGAATTGTCCTAATTCAGTTACATTAGAGGGTTTTCGAGCATGAACGGCCTTTTTAAGGTCATACCACAACATCTCAATAGGATTCAGGTCAGGACTTTGGCTAGGCCACTCCAAAGTCTTCATTTTGTTTTTCTTCAGCCATTCGGTGGTGGTGTGTTTAGGATCATTGTCCTGCTGCAGAACCCAAGTTCGTTTCAGCTTGAGTACACGAACAGATGGTCGGACATTCTCCTTCAGGATCTCTTGGTAGACAGCAGAATTCATAGTTCCTTTTATCACGGCAAGTCTTCCAGGTCCTGAAGCAGCAAAACAGCCGCAGACCATCACACTACCACCACCATATTTTACTGTTGGTATAATGTTCTTTTTATGAAATGCAGTGTTCCTTCTCGCGCCAGATATACTTGGACACACACCTTCCAAAGAGTTCCACTTTTGTCTCATCGGTCCACAGAATGTTGTCCCAAAAGTCTTGGGGATCATCAAGATGTGTTGTGGAGAAAGTGAGACGAGCTTTGATGTTCTTTTTGCTCAGCAGTGGTTTTCTCCTTGGAACTCTGCCATGCAGGCCATTTTTGCCCAGTCTTTTCCTGATGGTGGAGGCATGAACGCTGACCTTAACTGAGGCAAGTGAGGCCTGCAGTTCTTTGGACGTTGTTGTGGGGTCTTTGTGACCTCTTGGATGAGTCGTCGCTGCGCTCTTGGGGTAATTTTGTTGCGGCCAGCCACTCCTGGGAAGGTTCACCACTGTTCCATGTCTTCGCCATTTGTGGATAATGGCTCTCACTGTGGTTCGCTGGATTCCCAAAGCTTTGGAAATGGCTTTATAACCCTTTCCAGACTGATAGATCTCAATTACTTTCTTTCTCAATTGTTCCTGAATTTCTTTGGGTCTCGGCATGATGTGTAGCTTTTAAGGAATCTTCTGGTGGACCTTACTGTGTCAAGCAGCTCCTATTTAAGTGATGCCTTGATTGTGAACAGGTGTGGCAATAATCAGGCCTGGGTGTGTCGCGAGAAATTGAACTCGAGGGTGGACACACCACCCAGTTATAGTACGTTTTAACAAGGGGGGCAATCACTTTTTACACAGGGCCATGATGGTTTGGTTTTTTTTTCACCTTTAATAATAAACACCTTCATTTACAAATTGCATTTTGTGTTTACTTGTGTTGTCCTTGACTATTGTTTAAATTGGTTTGATGTTCCGAAACACTTAAGTGTGACAAACATGCAAAGGAACAGGAAATGAGGAAGGGGGCAAACACTTTTTCACACCACTGTAGATGTAGAAGTGGTTTATAGAGTATAGATATAGTCTTTGTTTCATGTCATAGTTAATGTTTAGGTTAGTTGGTTTAGTTAGCTTAGTTCATTGAGTTGGTCATGTTTTGTTTCTCTTGAGTCTGTTCTCCTCTGTTTCAACAAAAGCTCTCGTCCTAACTGCACTTGCATGCGTCCTGCTTCGTTTACGTCACGAATCATGACAGTTACAACATGGACACCTGCGGCTTATAGAGAAGTGTGGCCTATATATGTACAAAATTGTTTTTCTTCTTAAAATTAGCGGGTGCGGCTTATATTCAGGTGCGCTCAATAGTCTGAGAATTACGGTAGTATCAATTTTATAAACTCGGTTGATTAATCTGCAGGTACTGCCCAACTTAGTTATCAGTAAAATCCACTATCAGCCAACCTTCAGTAAAGACAGTGATATTACAGAAAATGTGTCATCCAATAAAATTCTCAGAATCCAAAGTTTCAACTAAAAAATCCATCTGAATGCCAGTGTGTCATACAGAACAGACGTAATGAGATACTCACAGACACGCCCACTACTGTTCTTACTGCTCTTTGTTTCCTCTGCTCAAACTCTTCATCCTGCAAAAATATTCATTCAGGATACAAATAAAGCTCAAATCAGTGATCTGATCATCCAAAGCGAGTCATTCTGATAGCTAAATGTAAAGCTTTGTGCAGTCTAATTTTTAATAAGTACGTAAGGAATAAAACATGACAAGGCAAGTGGCTATAGAAAATAATCAAAGAGAGAGTGGTGACATGATGCAAATGGGGGAAGGTATATCCTGAAGTATTATTTATTTATTTATTTATTAAAGAACTATTTAACTGTTTATATCACATTTAATGTTATGGGAGGTCATTGACACTTACATTACAGCAACTATTAGCAGCGATTCCCTCTCAAACCTCTTTTGTTCTACTCCTTAAAAGTTTTTTTTTTTTTTTTTTTTTAAACATGCAGCTTTTCATGTCACTGAGAAACCAGCAAATGCAAAGTCTTCTGTCCTGACAACACTCCCATGGCAGAAACTACATCACATCATCTCAATAATTATAATTTATAATGATCATATATCTGTTTATTAGATTATGTGCACCATCCACCATAGAAGTCCCTATAAATGAACTATTACTACAGAAAAACATATTTATAATATTATTAAATAGTTACCACATTTACATTTATTCATTTAGCAGATGCTTTTATCCAAAGTGACTTACAAATGAGGAAATACAAGCAACGTGATAAATCAAGAGGATAACAATACTAGTAGTGCTACTATACAAGATTTATAATTGAGCTTTAGAGAAGCAAAGTGCACAGAGTAGAGGTGTAATAGCTAGAAAAAGGTGTTTGTTTTTTTTGTTGTTTTGTTTTATTTATTTTTTTTAATAATGTCGGGGTTGGCATTTAAGGGTTAGTTAGGTGTTCACAGAAGAAGTGGGTCTTTAGCTGTTTTTTAAAATTAGTGACAGATTCTGCGGTCCGGATTGAGGTTGGAAGATAATTCCACCACTGAAGAACAGCTAGTTAGAAGGTTCTGGAAAGGGACCGTCAGTTGGCACTATCGGCAGAGCATGATGTTCTGGAAAATTACTAAACAACTTCTGACCAGATTCCACAATTCAACAGCGCTGTGGATTTTAATGCACTCTCACCTCAGGAAAGGTGTGCGTTTTCTGGAACTGAGAGATGGAGTAGGCACGCACATAATCTCCCATTTCCTCCCGAGACTCTATCGCTCTCTTCACCAGCCACTGCAACAGAGAAGTAGAAACTCAGTCTTTTGCATGATCAACAATACTGTGTTGTATTCATACACCATGCTCATAAAAAAAAAATCAAAATGTAAAATAATGATTAATAATAGAGTCCTGGCAAGATATTTGCTTATGCAACATCACATAACTGGCTACAACATGCAAACTAGAGATGCACAGATGCTACATTTCTCAGCCGATACAGACAGCCGATTATTCAGTGATATCGGCCGATATCCGATAACAGATAGTTTGGTGGTTCTGCCTTTTATACTTCTTTTAAAAAATATAATTAATTACACAATTCTGATGGAAATGCAAATAAAATCTTTATTCTCTCCATTTCAACAGGTAACTGTTCTCATAAACAGAAAACACATTACTCAAATTAACATTAACACATTAACTAAATTCTGAAGATTAAAGCAAGATTTCTTAACTTATTGAATGTTATTAATTCATATTAACAGAATTAAGTGACTGAAATCTAAAAAACCTCCAGATAGTCTCACATTCACTCACCACAAACAAAAACATTTCTACTCAATCATTGAACATCAAACTGGTAACATGGTAAATGGCGCACTAATATAGCGCTTTTATCCAAAACGCTTTTTTTTTTTTGTGGGCTGGGCCGGGAATCGAACCGCCAACCCTACGATCAGCGGACCATCTACCACCTGCGCCACATGAAATAGAAACTTGTTCTCCATGATATTAACTCTAACATTAACTGGATATGAAATATACTACTTAAATATATTTTTCTGTGCAATATATACCTTTTTTGTCAACTCATCTTCATTTATATCTTTCAACGGTGTACTGCCGCTTTAATTCAGCGTGAGCAGCGTGGCAGAAATTTTTTTTGCCTCAACGCCAAAACTCCCGCTTCTCTGCTGCAGCGTCCGGTGTAAAAGCCATCATTCATTAACATGCACGCTGAAAAAAAATACGCACTGCTTCTGTTCTGCTGTGCTGTAGCATGTGTTCAAAGTAATTCCACAGAAGAGACATCTTTACACACAACATGAATTGGATGCGTTTCCCCAGCCTGATCATCGGATGTTTTTAAATGTGAAAAATTGCCTTTATCGGCCGATACTGATTATTGGCCGATACATCTGTGCATCTCTAATGCAAACCATTTAACATTGGGTCTTTAAGGAGCTTAAACATTATAGCTCATAAAGAGCCTTCCGAGTTCACCTGTATGACAGGAAAGATGTGAATGAAGTCAAGGCCTTGGATTTGATGTGGCTCTAGCCTATGAGGACACTTCATCCTGGGTAGCACAGAAACTATCTTCTCCGTCAGAGCTCTGAAAGAAAACACCAAGAATATGAAGTGGCTCATAAAGTTAGGGCTATGTGACCATCCCAGGAGAACATTCAGCTGGAGCTCAGTGTCATACTGACAACAATACTGACTCAAGCCCTTGAGCACATACTTCTGACCAAAAACTGCATGCAAATTAGACATGGTAACAGGTAAAAATTAAAAATAGTGTCTAATAATAATAATAATAATAATAATAATAACAATAACTTCTGTATATATCGGTACGGAATATTTGTTGATATATGATAATATAAATATGTAAATGGATTAATGTTTTCCAAAGAAACATTCAGTGTGAATTTTTTTTTTACAAATGAGTAATGGTATGTGTGCATGTTCTGCAGTTAAATGGAAGTGGGTTGATCACAATTAGAGGTTGAAATTTTTTGAGATGATGTGTGATGACTATTTTCAAAAAGGTGCTACACACTGCACAAGCATGTTGGTCTCACACACACACTGGCTTCCTGTCTGGACCTCAAATGTCATTCCTCATACATTTTGAACATTGTCAGTGTTTCGCTATGCAACTTACATCTTCTGTCCTATGGTTGAATTTTCCTGAAAGAGCAGATCGACATCTATGTCAAAGCTGCATGTTGTGATGCACCATGTCATGCCTCCAACCACCTGTGAGAATAATTAAAAGAGGTTCATGTCTCAGTATATATTTAAGGTGGAGAGAGTTCAAGTCAGTTTACTTTAAAGATGTGACTGTACCTTATCAAATGGTGAGAGGCCCTTGATGCGTGCTCTGAAATATCCAGCAGCCAGCAACAGCTCCAGGATTTCTGCCAGCTTGATGCTCTGCTCCTCATCTTCACGTGTCTCCACCTGTACCACATCAACAACAATACAAGTGAACCCCCTGATTTTTTTTTTTTTTTACTTCTGGGTGCATATGTGAACACAAAAAATAAATTTAATCCTGTTGTGAACAGCCTCAATGTCTAAAACCACCCACAAGCAAAACATATTCAGATCATATTCAGAGGTGGTCTGAGTACAGTTCGTTTGTGGTTCATTTTATGGTAAACTTCACATTTTGCTTTATAACTAAAGATCTCTAAAGTTCCTGCACATACATAGCTGCAGTTATCTGTCACTTAACAGAAAAACAACTCAAATGGCTTTCTGTGGGGTCATGTGGTCCCACAAGCAGGTCAGCAGTGTTATGTACCAGCATCACAGATAAGCTAATAGAGCCACTGTGGTGATAGCAATTATGCTAAAGAGCTTAAGTCGTTAGGCAACAGTAATAATAATATTGTGTCAGTGACAAACAATAGCCACTTTATAATACTATTAGTATACAGTACATGTGCAATATATGTACTATATGCATGTATTTTATCTACCTCAACCACTCATCAGCCAGTAGTATGGTCAGTAGCTCTATGGCATGAAGCAGGAGTCGATTTTGATGGCTCAGCAGCATTAATAATGCTTCTGGTTCTTCACATCAAATCCATCTGGCAAATCGTTTTCCAAATAATAGCATGATAGCATAATGTAAGCAACCATTTTCAATGACACTCTATGGTATAACCCCAATTCCAAAAAAGCTGAAATACTGTAAAATGTAAATAGAAATATAATGATTATACAATGATTACAATATACAAGAATACAATGATTTTCAAATCTCATAAACCCATATGTTATTCACAAAAGAACATATCAAATGTTTAAACTGAGGAAATGTACCACTTGAAGAAAAAAATAAGTTAATTTTGAATTTAATGGCCGCAACACATCTCAACAAAAGGCTGGTAAAGTAAGTGTTACTAAAAAGAACATCTCAACATTGTGAATAACATGGGTTTATGACATTTACAAATCATTGCATTCTGTTTTTATTTACATTTTACACAGCATCCCAACTTTTCTGGAATTGGGGGGGGGGGAAGATCACCTGGGTCTCTGTACCCACCATCAACACCTCATACAAGCAGAGGTCCCCTCTCACAGACTCTTCACCCTCTTACTATCTGGCAGAAGCTACAGGAAGATCGGTGCCACCACCAGCAGACTCCACAACAGTTTCTTCCCTGTCGCAGTCAGATTCCTCAACACCCGGCTGCCTCCTAGCTGGCTAGTCAAACACCTAACCCAATATAACTTAGTACCATTGCACACCGCACTTAAAGCTGTATCAGACACTTAATGGAACACTACACTGCTACCGTTCTAGTAGTGTACACTTTACAGCTCATGTTCTCTATATTTATTGTCCTGCACTCATCTCACACTGTTGTACATGTGCACTTTATGTAGTCTTGCGTAATGTTCTGTTGCACCATGGTTCTGAAGAAACATTCTGTATACAAGCTCTATAGAGGAATAACAATAAAAAAAAAACCTCAATTGACTTCACTAAAGGCGTTGTGGTGTGCACAAGTGATCTGAGATCTGAGAAAGAACCCAGGCCTGACATATACACTGTAACCGGACTGAGTGTGAATCCTTGAAAAAGAACTGGACGTGTAAACGCCCTGTAATGATCAGCTGGTGTCAGGAGTCACATGACGAGGGCGTGTTAATCAAATCTCGTTTTTTGATACATGCAGGGCTTTGTTTGCAAAACTGTTGTTAAATAAAAGAAATAAAAACCCCTAATAACATTTCGGACAACTGGCACTTGTAGGTGACTAATAGCATTTTGGTTTCTTTAGCTAGCTAGATGACTAGTTGACTGCACCGTTAAATAATGCCAGAAGGCTAGCTATGCTACGTCGCTAGCAATAACTTTAGATGTGACAGCCAACACGCGCACAGAAACGTTTATTAGATCTGCTCGTTATTTTATATAAAACATTCTAATTTACGCATACCTGGATGATATTTCCCTCTTGGTCATACTGAGCGCCGATTTTAGAGCCTGTTCTCACTCTCTGGAAGACAGAGGAGGCCGCCATATTGGATACGCGATGTCATGTGACGCTCGCCCAGCTGCTTGCTCTATTCATTACATTTTAACCAAACGTTAACGCACACATCTGCTTAGGCGAGATCATGTGTTTCATTCATTTATTATTTACTTCTCTTGGCCCGTAAAAAATTGGAAACTAATTTCTAAAGAGCAAAACAAAAATCAACGAAAATTATTTGTAGGTGCAAAATGATCACTGATCTTAAACTACAGAAAATAAACAAACAACAGTTTTATTACAACAGAGCAAATATCATGGACAACATGTATGTTTGTTTTACGGCACCCTGCTAGTATAATCTCTCTCTCTTCTCTCTCTCTCTCTCTCTCTCTCTCTCTCAATCAATCACTCACACACACACAACAACAACAACAGATTTATTATGAAAAATATTCAAAACACAAAAATCATAGAGCATAATCGCATGAAGTCAAAAGACAGCACAATAAAACCAGTAGCATACAGCATTAATCAAACTAACCAGGCACAAAATACAGTGTTTTGTTTCTCTATTTTGTCCCCTGAAAAAGACCATGCAATACACAAAGAACACATATCATGGGACATAATAATAAAACATTACAAAGAAAGATTAAAAGAGAAACATGTTTTACAAAGTTTTACAAGCGTTCTTCTTCTTAGACATATAGAGTATATAAAAGTAAAGCATAGCTTCCTTAATTTTTTTTTAAATATATATAATTAATTTATATTTAAAATAAGTTTTGTTTAATATATTTTCACTTATTAATATGAAATGTATTTAATAATATAAAATGTAAAAAAAGATGCATAACATTATTAAGATTTATTAATTGGTACATTGGTGAAGCCAAACAATACATTTTCGAAGCAATAATAGTTTTTGCTGATTATTTATTTATTTATTCATTCATTTAGTCATTTATTTATTTATTTATTTATTTATTATTATTATTTTCAACGGTAGAGTAATGACGTCACCTTCATTGTCTACTATTGGTCGCTAATTTCAGCCAATAGCAGAGCAGCGGGGCGGAAGTGAGACCGACATACGCAACCTTGACACTGGAAAATTCTAAATAAAAACTGACCTGTTTACAACAGATCGGATCTTTTGGATACTGGATTGCCTTTTTAAATTAGAGTTTTAAAATAATGGTAGGTGATTTTGATTTTCTTTTCAGGTCGTTAGTTACTGTTATTCTGGACTAAGCTACACGGTAACTACAGAGTAGCCAGGTTAAAGTTAAATAGTCGCGATCATATTCTAGTATCATTATTATCATTTTTATTATTATTATTATTATTATTATTATATAGTTTGAGGTCATTTGCGGCTACGTTAAAATCTGTATCTGTGTGTGTTACCTTGAAATATCTTCAGTTTAATATAAATATCCTAAACATAACATGAAGTGGCTAATATAGATAGCTAGCATGGTCAGTTTGGTGATGGGCCTCATGATGAGGAGATGATGATGATGAAGATGAAGACCTGTCGGAAATCTGAGCTGGTCACTTTAATATTCACACAACTGTATAGGAACTCCTGCAAACCTCTACATCCGGACGGGCGGGTGTTTTAAAAAAAAAAAAAAAAATAATTAAAAAAAAAAAGGGGGGAGCAAGGGGGGGGGGGGGTTGTAACGTGTTTTTTTTAATGGAGTTGTGTTTTTTCTTTGCGGCGCGCGGGGGGGGGGGTAGCTCCCTTTTAAAAATTCCCCCCAAAAAGGGGAGGAAACGAACAAAAAAAATAAGGGAGCAAAAAAAAAAAACACCGTTTTTAAATTTTTTAAAATAAATCTCATTAATGGGATAGTTCAACCATAAATTATCAGTTACTAATCCTCATTGTCACCACCAAACAACCAAACCATTAAAATTGAATAAAAAGTATTTTTATTGAAACCTGAGAAAGGTTTGGTAAAAGTTGGATTACGTAAAAGTAATCCATATGACTCCAGTGGTTTAATGGTGGTTTTACGAAGTGATAAGAATGATTTGTGTGCCTAAGAAAATAAAATTCTTTATTCACAAAATATCTTCACTTCCACATAGATCCCTGACACACATTCACAAGAGAACCATGACACATGTGAGTGAAAAATTCAAGTCCTCCTCTATGTCTAAATCTGCAGACGTCTTTGTTACAAAGCTTGTTCTATGTGACTCAGTTTGTGTACAGTAAGGGACACTCGTGAGAATGTCCGCTCTTGTGATACACAGGGACCTTTTTTTTATTATTTGGACTGTAAATGGAGGGACAGATCTCACAGGTTTTAAAATATTTTAATTTGTGTTCCAAAGATGAACTTATAGGGTTAGAATGATATATGAGGGTGAGTAATTGATGACAGAATACAATTTTTGGGTGAACTATCCCTTTAATGTTTAATTGTCCAGTTGTAACTGATTTCTTAAAAAAGAAAAAAGCCACACAATCAATTTGTTCATTATTACCTATTCCTATGCCAACATTATTACCTGTCTTGCAGGTGTGGTGCGAAAACAGTTGACGCTGGTAGTTTAGTAGTGGTGGATTATCTGGGGTCTGCTCGGTCACTGCCGGCATGGCAGAGGTCACCGGTAGTAGTACGACATCCCGACAGGGTCCCTACATAAGCATGATAACAAACCGCACAACTAACCTGCTGATCCGGGGTGCCATGCTGTTCGGTGTGGGTGTGTTCCTAGCGCTGGTGCTAAACCTGCTGCAGGTGCAGCGTAATGTCACTCTCTTTCCTCCTGATGTCATCAGTAGCATCTTTTCTTCAGCGTGGTGGGTACCACCCTGCTGTGGAACAGCATCAGGTAACACGCTCTCATGACATGATGGTTTACCTTACTATTGTGAGGCTTTCTGTTACCTTGTTTGTGGATACAATGACACGAATGACACCTGCTGATAGATTTGTTTATCAGATTACATGTCTAAATTCAGTGTCACCTTCTGTTGTTCATTTTATGTAAAGCTTTTTAAAACCACAACTCTGGAAAGGAATACAATGTTAAAAGGAACCCATATATACTGAACAATTTTATAAATCTCTCTCTCTGTGTGCATCTCATTCTCTGTCCCCCTCTGCCTCTCTCTCTTTCTTTGTCTCTTTCTCTGTCAGCTCTGATAGGGCTGCTGTATCCCTGTATAGACAAGCGTTTTGGGGAGCCCCATAAGCTGAAGCGCGAGTGGTCCAGTGTGATGCGCTGTGTGGCGGTCTTTGTTGGCATTAATCACGCCAGCGCTGTATCCTTTTCTCACCACAATGAACGCAACTCCCTCATATTGCTTGTTCTTTACATAAAAATCTCATAAAAAATAAAATGCATGCTACAGGTTCATTTGTGTTTCTGAACATACAGACAACGTAAACATCCCCTGAATGACACAGTGGTCACCTTAAATGTCCAGCAATACGGCTTAAATTAGCCTTAAAGGTACACTGCTTCGTCTTTGAAAGATATTGTACATACTAAATGCAAGAAACGTTCTCTTGAGAATACCACTTCAGTGAGAAATTCCATTTGTGCTTTAAAATGTACAGTGTCTGTTTGTTTTTTCTGTGAGTAAGTATAGCATTCAGCCCACCAGATAATTGTTAGTGTATAGGCTAAAATTCCAATACTGTTCAGCAGAGACATGAGTCATGGGGATCTTAAGTGAATACAGTTCACAATACTATACACATATTTTGTGTCGGTTAGTGATGGTAAAAAATAATCAATTTGTATATGTAGCATAATTCTTACACAAACATAATCACTGGACAATGGCTTATATTTTTTTTAATTGAAGATTTTTAATGCAAAATATTTAATCTCGGCAAATACAATAAGCACAGCAGGATGGATGAATATATTATGTTTTAAAAGGATCAAGATGCATGATGACTACGTCCCCATGAAGTGTCTTGAAACGTGTAGCGTAATTCAGTGTGTTGCTATAATTTCCACTGAAAGAGGAATAATTAATCGTGTTGGGACATATCCAGTGGTCCCCTCCCCCTTTTTAAACAGCCAGTAGTGTTTAGCTTACCTCACAGCCCGGGCTAAGATGTAATTCAAGCCGTTTCATTCTCAACCAAATTACAGTTAGAAAATGCCTGTGTTCAAACAACCATTTATGACTGATGCTTGCTGATATGATTTCTCTCACTCAACAATGGCAACTCTGGGAAGGTGATTTTTATAATGTTGGGGGCGGGACACTTCAGATTCTAGAGAGCATTTGATTGGACAGAAAATCAGATGAGAAGCTGAAGTGTAGAATGATGTCATCAAACTTGTTGATCCGTATCGGTGGTAGAGAGAGACTGTACATTTTGAATGCACATATCTTCTAAATGCAAATGTTGTGATTGTTTTGGAGCACACTAGTTTATAGATAACCTTAAGGCTAACATATTCATACTAAAAGCCACAAAACATCTATTTTGATTTCATGGGGACTTTAAATTATGATTACATCTTGGCACTAGGAATTGATATCTGATTGACTCGTGAGGTTCACCCAGTGCTTATGTATATAAATATATAACCTGAATGTTCCTGGTGTGTCTTCTTTAATTTTCTGGCTGTCAGAAAGTGGACTTTGCAAATAATGTGCAGCTGTCTCTGACCCTGGCTGCACTCTCAGTGGGATTGTGGTGGACATTTGACAGGTCACGCAGTGGCTTCGGCCTGGGAGTTTCCATTGCATTTCTCGCAACCCTCACTACACAGCTACTGGTGTACAATGGAGTGTTTCAGTGAGTTTCTTTCTTTCAAATTCAGTAATTACATTAAAAAAAACAAAGTTTGCCAGTTAGAAAGTGAATTTTTGGAAGGTGCATACATGCATTGTTTTCTCTGTGTGTGTATATACATGCAGGTATACGTCTCCTGACTTCCTGTACATACGATCTTGGCTGCCTTGCATCTTCTTTGCTGGTGTGATAACCATGGGAAATATAGGACGACAACTTGCCCTTGTAAGTACACACACACACACACACACACACACACACCATTGCCTGCTCTATACTTGTGTTTAATAAAGTTCTCATAACGGTTATTGTCAGTTTATAACAAATTAATTTAGTCTGAAATTGCACTAATACTGAGGTCTTCTTTCCAGTATGAGTGTAAAGTTGTTCAAGAAAAGATTCATCAGGACTAAAACATCTTATACCATGGATGCATAAATGAGGGAACCTGCATTCACTTTTACAGTTAAAGAGGTGCTCTCTTACAGCAGATACAGGACAAGTGTTGTCTGTGTTTATAGGGCAGGACAGTTTGGAGCTTGGTGCATTCTCATTGGCTGCCAGTACAGCCTCTCTGAAACTTAAAAAAAAAGCTGAAACTGGGATTGGTCAATTGAAACATCTCAAACAATGCAAAGTGTTTTCTTTAACTTGCATATGCATCTCTGTTGGATATGATGTGCCAAAGTGACTCAGACGCGGCTGTTCTTTTGGGAATATTAACTCATGAGCTATGCTTTTGGTCTATATCTCGTACTCATACAAACCAATTCTTTCAGAGGGTGCTGCCAGACAATGGTTTTCTAGGTATAAATAAGAAATTCTGATCGAAAATATAGTGTATATAGAGGTCAAAGTACAGAAATAGAATCCGTAATATACACATATACAGTACTGTGCAAAAGTCTTAGGGATATTGAAAGAAATGCTGTATAGCAAAGATGCCTTTAAGGGATTTAAAGTATTTCTACAAAAAGAAAATACTATAAAGAGCAGTAAATTGTAAGAGACTAAACAAAGTCAAGATTTGGTGCGACACCCCTTTGCTTTAAATAAAAAAAAAAGTAGTTTGTGCAGATTTATAAGGAAATTGGATGATAAGTTTTACTGAGCATCTTGGAAAGTCTGCCACAGTTCTTTTCCTTTTTTTTTTTTTTTTTTTTTTTGTTTTTTTTGCATTCAAAACCCAGCAGCCTTCAATATGTTTTTAGGATTTCTCCATTAAGAGGAAACCTATTGTTTAGTGTTAGTATTCTGCTTCTTCTTCTCTTCCTTATCTCCCTAAAGTGCCCAATAACTGAATGGTTATTGGACATTGGACATAATGGACATTGTGACCCATAAAGTCCGCCATGATTTTCCAGTACATTGAAAATTTTTCCAAAACTGCAAAAATTTTCTCCTTATGAACCGTAGGTCCGATTGACTGTGGATTTGATCTGTGTCACACACAAAGAGGACACTACAGTATTTTACCATGTGCGATGGCAGCCTCATAGCTCCAAAAATATTTTTATTAAAAGGAATAATAATTTATCGCTAACTGTCATGTTGTCTTTGATAATGTTATATTATGTTTAACAATATCTTTATCATCAACTAGATAGAGCTGTTTGTCTTGGATCGAGCCAAAGTACACTTTGGAAGAAATAACTGTATTTGTAGCGTTTGTGCATGCAGAAGCCATTTTAGTTTGGCAGAGTGAAGAACACGTGTTGAATCATTGTTTGTGTAAACCCTGGAAGAAGCTTTGCTAGTGAATTTGTTATTCATCTTTTTAGTTTGTAATCTTTTGTGATTGCGTTTGGGGAGTTTTGATGTTAGTGATTATTTTGAATGGTTCAATGTGCTACGTGCATATAGTTGAAAAGATTGCATTGTAAATGGAATTGTATTCACTGGTTAATGTATGTTAAGTAAGCGTTTTTGTATTTCTTTGCAGTTTCACAAAAAATGTAAGAGAGAATTTTCAAGAGAACGTACATGATTCCACTTATGGAACAAAGTAAAAGCGTCAACTTTACTTTTCTCCTGAGTGGTCATTCAAGCTTCTCAAAAAGCTGAAATGTGTTTAGTTATCTGTATATGCTCACTCAGAAACACGTGAGCAGAGGACAGAATACTAATGCTAAAATAATGCTTTCTACATCCGCTAGTCATTAAACGGATACTCTCATTCAGTCACTAGTTTTTATGAAGGCTCTTGACAATGTTGAGTAACAAATCTGAGAAACAGGTCAATGTAAGATGAAAAATAGGTTTATTGTGAATATCTGAAATATGCATGCTCGGCTAAATGCTAGTGCACTCTGCCAGTGGATGTCTTCCTTCCTCCACAGTCCATACATGCTCCAGAATTCTTTCTGACTCCTTAGGCCCATTACACATGTGTGAGCTTGGGGCCATGCACATGCATCCATGGCTTTCTGGCAAGGGTGGGTAGAGGGTCTATTAGGCAGACATTCTGTGGCTTATTTGGCCATAGTTTATGCTAACGGAAACAGGAAGTCCTCTTCCCCAGAATCATGAAGCTTGGTCAATTTTGTTCTACTGTGGCACATTGAAATTAGAGACTAGACTTGCACTTCTCAGAAAGGATGGGCCTAAGCAGAGTATAGGTGGCGCTACAGGCCACGCCTCAAATGTTGACACATTCAAAATGATGGCATTTCTACTCCGTCAGGAAAGTTGGTATCGATGCCTTATTGTTGATGGGTAACTAAAAGGTCTCAAGAACCCATAATGTCCGCATGATGGATTTTTCTCTATAATGATCATTTGTGGAAAACTAAAAAAATAACCTTAAAATTTGTCTTTGAAATCTGTGGGATACATTTCTCTACAATTGCCAATTTTGAAATGGTCCACAATCTTGAGGAATCCGCCATTTTATTTGAATTTTTTTGGAAAAGTGGTCTATTATGAGCTTTTGCTTTCTTTAGTGACTTTTTTAGTATAACATTTCCTTTTTTTTTGTTGGAAAAGTAATGTTTGGAATGTAAGATGTTTTTGTAATAAATAGGGCACCTAAGACTTTTGTACAGTACTGTGTGTTGAAGTTAACTAGGGTACAGAGGTAGCTACAGTGGTATCCAAAGTTAATTTTGAATTAAATAAATAAAAATGGCAGCAGTGATTATCAGACTAGGAATGAATTTCTGTGCTGTGGAGGCAAGCAGTGCAATCGCAATACGGTTTACTGTGTGTGTGTTTTTGATTACTGCTCTCCACACTTAGGTGACATGATAACATGTGTAAAAGAGCAGGAGCATAATGTTCCATAAGCAGTGTTAAACCAGTTGTGTATTGACCTACACATTGGTGTCATTTAATCATTACACTTCACCTCAGCGTTCCCATAATCTTCAATTGTGTCCTGTTTAGTCTCTCTCTCTCTCTCTCACACACACACACACACACACACACACACACACACAGCCTTCATCCATCTTCCTGTTTCTCATATAGACCAAAGCATTGGTAAGTAAAATTATTTTCAGTTGAATTGTGATATTACCCCCAATTTTTGCCTCAGCCTTAATATAATTTTTCTATTCAAGGCTTTTAAAGGGAACATAGGATCATCTGTTATGTTCACTCTCATTATTTACCTCTACAACCAAGCAGAGAGTAAAGTGTTGAAGAGCATTCATGTTTGGACTTCACTGTGTTTCATTAGCATTGTACAAAATTGAGTTGAAAGTATGAGCAGAATAAAAGAGGAAAATTCTTTTTTTTTTAATGAATTGTTTAATACAGTATGAATTTGTGAATGATATCTTGTCATATCACCTGTTTTAAGAAATGTTTTACAGGTAAACAGAGTATGACCTGTACTGAGTTATATAATCTATATAATATAATATATATATATATATATATATATATATATATATATATATATATATATATATATATATATATATATATATATATATATATGTGTGTGTGTATGAATGAATGACATTTCAGGGAAGATTACAGTTTTTACTAACCATTAAAGGACTGTTAACGGTGACTATTCAGGACTAAACTTAGTACACCGAGACATGAACCAGTGTGCTCTGTAAAATACAGTAAAGAAAGCTGTATTGACTCAGTTTATAGGTTGCAGTTAAAACTTTTACATTTCTCTCATGTGCCAGAAAATGAGCAAATGTAAAACATGCATTAAAAAGGTGTATTGTCAGATTATTGTGTTGAAATCTTTCACATTTCAACATTTCACATTTTGATTGTAAAAGATTCCATCATTAAATAAAAGATATTTTAAACTGCATTCTCTGTTTGGGATCTTTGTGTTTGCATATGTTTGTTATACCTGCATACGTCTGTGTGCGCATATGTCAACAACATGCGAAAAAACAACAACGTGGGGGTGCATTTTGTTAACTAAATCTCATAATATCTGCCATTTTCAAAAAAGTGGGTCAATTGCCTGAAATGTACAGTTATCTGCTAATAATGTTAAATGTAAGACTGTGTAATTGATTACAGCATGTGTGTGTAATGTAGTTAACCTTCTGTCTGTGTGTGGTCTGCATACTTACACAGCATCTGAACAAATGCAGGTCGTTATGGAGAATTATCCGAGACGATTTATGGAGCTGACTGGGTGCGAACATATTCATGCACTTACATGCATTCTGCTTTATTCAGAACTAGGACCCACACACTGTGAGAAACCCTGCACAAAAACAGAGAACATGAGGTCACCTGACTAGCGTTAGGTTGTCCTCTAAACCTTTAAATGAACGTCAGAGTAACATAGAATCACCAAAAGAATAATCAACTGCTCAGTCTTGGAGAAACCAGCTCATTTGTAATAATGTAGCTGTATTACTTCTAGCAAACCACTAAAGATGTAGTGCCAGTACTCCAATTAACATGCAAGCAAGACGCCGTTTCATTAATTCATTATGTCTCCTGTTTAGTACAGTGGTGCTTGAAAGTTTGTGAATTGTCTATGTATCTGCATAAATATGACCTAAAATATTAGCCAATGTAAGAGAGGTATTTAGTTGCTTAGAAGTTACCCTAGGTTACTTTGTGACCTTGTGGACTATTACACATTTTGCACTTGTAGCGATCTTTGTTGGTTGAACACTCCTGGAGAGGGTAACAGTGGTCTTGAATTTCCTCAATTTGTACATGATCTTCATGACTGTGGATTAGTGGAGTCTAAAGTCTTTAGAGATGATTTTGTAACCTTTTCCAGCCTCATCAACATCAAAGTCCTCAGCAAGCTCCTTTGTTTGTGCCTTGATGCACTTCCAAAAATGTGTGTTGTGAAGATCAGAGTTGGTCAGATCACTCACACCTGATTGTCATTACATTGATTTAAAACACCTGACAATTTCATCTTCACGTTAACTGCTAATTCTAGAAGTTCACAAACTTTAGCCACTCACAGCTATGTAATATTGGATCATTTTCCTTAATATATAAATGACTAAGTAAAATATTTTTGTCTTGTTTGTTTAATTGGGTTCTGTTTGTCTAATTTTTGGACTTGTGTGAAAATATGATTTTTTTTAGTCCTATTTATGCAGATATATTGAAAATTCTAAAGGGTTCACAAACTTTCAAGCACTGCTGTACAGTACGTCCTATTATTTATATTGATCTGGATGATGAAATCCCACTTTATGAGGATCTTTGTGATCTGGTTGAATGTAGGAAGGTTAGTATTCAACAGAATTCTGTGTAACAGTGATCATTCATCAACCTCATACTTTTTCCTGTTCAAAGGATAAAAACCATCTTCCCACTTTCCCACTGTATTTGTGCTCACTGTTCCCATAATCCTGCAGATAATACCCCCTCCCTTTTTTTTTTTATTTTTTTTTTTTTTTTTGTGGGGTTTTTGCGCGGCCACAAAACCCCCTTTCCCATTTTTTTTCACAAAAAAAACCCCAAAGAGGTCATTTCTGTAGTGGGTAAAATGTTTGTTCTTAGAGCCCAGAATTTTTGGTGTAAACGTCTAACGTCCAGTTTGCTTCTGTGAGATGTATTTACTGATCTTTCTTTATCACATGTAGGCTATGTTGTATTTTGGGAATAAAATAGTATTCACTCAAACTTCCACATTTATCATTATAAGCATACATTTACACCACAATTAACCTTGTAGCCCATTACATCAGACTGTACATCACGTTCTAGATCCATTAAATCGACACACAACATAGACACACAGGGTCTATCTGAAGGAGTTAATTACGACTTACTGGGACCACAAGTGCTAGTTTCTCTAGTAAAACTGAAAATATGTTCTAACCACATATATATCTTGTTATAGGAGGGCGTGGTGGCTTGTTGGTTAGCACATTTGCCTTGCACCTCTGGGGTTGGGGGTTTAATTCCTCCCCCAGTCCAACAGTCCAAAGACATGCTTTGTAGGCTGATTGGTATCTCTAAACTGTCCTTAGTGTGTGAATTTGAATGTGTGAATAGTGTGTGTGAGTGTGTGCATGATTGTGCTCTGTGATGTGTTGGCACCCCTAAAGGATGTCCCCGCCTCGTGCCCTGAGAATCCTGTTATAGGCTCTAGGCTCCCCTCAACCCTGTGTAGGATAAATGGTACAGAAAATGGATGGATGGTAAATGGTCTGCATTTGTGGTATATCGATGGTCTGTAGTTCTACAAAGTGGTTGACACTGGTTCTCATTCACACACTTACACACCAGTGGTAGCAGAGCTGCCATGTAACGCGCTTGCCATCTGTAGCAACTTGGGGTCAGTGACTTGCCCAAGGACACTTCAGCATGTAGAGTCATGTGGGCTGGGAATTGAACCACCAACCCTACAATTAGTGGACAGCCCAATCTACCATGTGAACCACAGCTGCTGCGGATGGATGGATGGATGGATGGATATTATGTTGTGGTACAATAAAATGGTTTAAAGGAATGTATCTTTCTCTAGCAGTCAGCACTCAAGCACTTACTGGTTTAAAAGTAGCTTAAAAGATCTGTTGATCTTACACAAACTAATAATAGAGGTTGTGAATTAAATATTCCCCAATGGACAGTCAATTACCATCTAACAATGGTCTAATAAAAAAAGCCCCCAACACCCCAGGACTGTTCAAACGCTTGTATGTGACATACATCATGCTCATGAATTCTAATTGCTATTCTAACAGCAATGTTCTACAAAATATTCGGATTTAGATCGGATCTCTATGACCTGGTTGTGTAGATGAATTGTGTAATTGTGTAGTAACGATGGAAGAATGGAGCTATACACATAACACTGTGTAGAACACACCCACCCCGTGCAAATCTGCTTTCTTTTCTGTTTTCTTTCTCTGCATGCGCAGAGGCAGCAGTCGCTCCAGGAGCACGCCGTGATGGACAGGATGCCTCATTTTCCGCGCCACGTGGCTGAACACTGGCTGGGTTCAAATCAATAGTATCTCTTATTGCGCTTCCTCTGACACTATCCATTACAAGAGAAAGCGTATGGTGAGAGTGAACAACCCTACAACTAGCATGCGCGGGGCAATACACCATGAGCTTTCGTGGTGGGGGGGGGGGTTTTTAGGTTGATACAGCAGACAAACGGGCCGTTACGCGCGCGCTCCGCTCGGACAGCAGTCATATGGGCCAGCAGAGCGCTTCCCATCTTCACTGTTTCACACACCTGCTAGACTGGAGATAAAGAAGGGTCACTGTCCCCCTAACAGGTTTCTCCTGGAATACAACAATGCTGCTTATATCATAAAAGTGATATAAGTTGACACAAGTTGAGTAAATGAGCATTTGAGTAATAGCTGTCATATTCAGTTCCAGGCTCAGTGGTATGATGGGTTTCCATAGGAACCATGCAAACATCTCGAACGCAGTGCCATTGTACTGTGCGTGTGTTGGAGGTTTTGCTTGTAAATAAAGAAAATGCTTTTAAAATGTCCAAACGCACATTATATTATATCTCTAGTTGTGCTCATACTGCAAATATGTATGTAGGAAATGAACATGAAAAGAAAAAAAGAAAAAAGAATCAACATGATTGATTTTCAGTTTATTTAAATGCACATTTATATCACGCCAGCAGAGTGCGCTGCTCCCTAAAATATAACATTCTCATTCTCCCTGTACAAATTCTAGAATTGTCTGAACTCTTTTTCTTTCTTTCTTGAGTGTATTTTTTCTTTCTTTATTTGTTTCTTGACAGTAATTTTTTGCTTTATTTATTTACTTATTTATTCTTTCTGTCTTTATTTATTTCTTTGTTTGTTTGTTTCTTCATTGAATGTATTTGTTCTTTATTTGTTTATCTATTTGTTTATTCTTTCTTTCTATCTTTGTTTCTTTGTTTCTTTCTTCTTTCTTTCATTACACCCACAGGGTGACCGCAGGTCAACACTAAGCTCTGTTTCTGATTTACTAAAGAGTCAGTAAGAATGCACTTTACAACTGTGAAAAACAGCATTTACCACCAGTGTAGTACAGCTCCCATGGGAACACACACACACACACACACACACACACACACACACACACATTGCAGTGTGTGAAAGAACATGATGAAGTGTTTCTCTGTTGAGGTCACTACTTTTGCAGCTGTATACTAACGGCTCATATCTCTTCAGACACACACTTTCAGGTAGATTTTTCAGAGAGCACTTGACTGGTCTCGTTTGTTTTTCAACCTTGAAAGAATAAAATCACAGAGGCTATTCCACCTCAAGAGTCAAGATCATGCTTACCTTTATTTCCTCAAGCCAAGTTCAATATACTATACATACACACATACATGATGGCATATATACTGTATCAGTCAGTAAACAATAACAAAAAGAATATAAAAAAAAGGAAATGTAACTTGTACGTCCTTCAGTCCTGTCTCTGGATGGAAACAGATCAAGCTGGAATTATACTGACTTTAAAAATACTGAATCTGTGTGTGTGTGTGTGGGGGGGGTCGGGCATTGGTGTATTGGTGTGCTGATGCCAATTTCTGACCCGTCACACTACACACACAGCTGCAGTAATTTATAGGGCTGTCTCTTGGGAGTGTCACTTGCAGCATGTGTGTGCTCTGAAAATCAATTACTCTGCTATTGTGATCCTGAATGTGCTGCTTAGTAATTAAGCATTAAATAAGGTTTTATAACAAACATCAATTCATTTTTAATGTAACGACTGAAATTGAAAAAATAATAAGCAATAGGAAAACAATAATTATTCAAATGAATTTTAAAATATTCAAACAGCCATAACATATATACACACACACACACATACATATATATATATATATATATATATATATATATATTTCAACATCCGTCACTCTCCCTGCTCTGTTCTGTGTGTGTGTGTGTGTTTTTTGTGACTCACCATTTTTCTGCTTGTGTTTATTCAGTCTTGCCTCAGGGCTTGGTCCTCTTCATCCACTTATGAAGCACACACTCATGTCAATAGCCAGCCAATGCCAGAACACTCCAGCTACTAAGTTCAAATAGCAGCAATTGTCATTAATCTCGCTCAGTAAGAGGCATTTAAAGTATAGTTTTAGAGGCTGGTTAGATTCTGTCACTCAAAGCTTATAGCCCCGTCACATTCTCACACACACATCACACACACACATAGGGCTCCCTATCTCTCCCTTCACCCGGAAGAGGGGTGGGGTTGCAGGTGTACTGTTGCCTGTGCAGGGGCACAATTAGTGTGACATGCATATGTGTGTGTGTGTGTGTGTGTGTTGTATATATACTCAACGTGTAAGGAATGTTCTTGCATAATGTGTGCATGTAGTAATTTTTTTTTCTTCGAAATGCACTAAAAGATTATTTCCTGAATGTCATCAGTCATCTTCACTAACCGTATTATCCTAGTCAGTCTGCAGTGAATCTAGAGCCTATTCTGGGAACAGTGGACCCGTAGCAGGAATACATCCTAGATGAAACAATAGTCCATCAATGGGCACCATGCATACACACACTCACACCTAGGGGCAATTTAAACTAGCCAATCCATGGGTAATCCATAATCCAGGGTGGGAAGGGAAACCAGAGAATCCAGAGGAAACTCACACAGATACTGTGAGAAAGAGCACAGAGAGCTGCACAGAGAGTAACTAGAGCTCTGTGTTTAACCAGGAATCCTGAAGCAGTGAGGCAGAAATGCTAACTGGTGCACCACTATGTTGCCATCATTTCCCAAATGTGCACAGTATAAAAATGGCTGTAGTGCAGAAGCATAAGCCTTACCACTAAAATTCATGCTTTTATCCCAGCTATGCATAAATTATAGTCAGAAGTTTTAGTGCAAGTTCAGTATGGGAGATTTATGAATGGACAGGACAAATCCTTGTCATGATTAGCTGGATATTAGTGGTCTACTTCATTTGTTTTTCCCATTTACAGAGCCTTGTCCAGCCCCGAGTTCAGAGCTTCTGCCCGAACAGATATTTACTCACTTTTCTTCACTGTTTCCTCAAATTTAACTATACTAAAACATTAACTTGTGCTTTCATTAGCACTCATGTTATAATGCTGATCTGTATTGGTCCACACTCTAAAATGCTGGACAAACTTCAATAAAATCTCAACACACACTAGGTGACCTGCTCATATCACACCAATGTTGTATCAGTTACACTCGCCCGGTCCACATTCAATATAAGCTTTACAATAATTTCCAAGTCCATGGCATATTCTTTTGAGCTTCTCCACCCCTACATGCTATCCTAAACCCTCGGATCCTCTGGCAACAGATCACTTACAGTATCCAACATACGTTTTTTACATACTTTCTAAAATGACCTTGGGTGTTAGAAAGGCACTAAATAAATTGAACACGTAAGTAAATAAATACATTTACATGCAAATTTGTTCTCACAGGCACACTGCATTCTGGATGGATATTTTTAAAAGTCTGCAATACTGGTTCCATCTTGAGCTGGTGCATAAGTCAGTGCTGTTGCTGTGCAGGTGTCTGTGGCTTTGGGTTCAAAGAGCATGAGTGGGGTCAAATAACTGGTTTTAAACGGTGCTACAGCCACCTGTCTAGAGTCAAAGGTCACACCAGGAGCTCACCAACCACATGAACCCAGACAATTCAGGGAACATACATCTTACAATCTGCATTAATGGGATGTTAAAATAGACTGTAATTCAGCATGTCTATTCCTGATAGGGAAATAAGCATCTTCTAGGTCTGCTTGGTGGTCTGTAACTGTTAGATCTCAGTCACTCTGGAATGTGAGTGTATTTAGACATGCTGAGCTACAGTGCCCTTCACTAATATAGCCAGCCTTGGTAAATATGAGCAAAGAAGGCTGTGAAAAAATGCCTTTATTGTTTAACCTTCCAATGTTTTGTTCCAAAAAATTCACAAAAATTGTACATGTACGTAGGGAAAAAATAACCAAAAACAAAATCATCAGAATTTGCAGTTCTGGCTCTGTTTAAATCTGTGTTCATGATGGTATTTGTTTTTGTCTCACACACAGGTATAGCTCTTTAATCAGTCAGCAATAGTTTGTTAAAAGTAGAAGACATCATTATAGTACACAGTGGTGCTTGAAAGTTTGTGAACCCTTTAGGATTTTCTATATATCTGCATAAATATGACTTAAAATACCATCAGATTTAAAGAGATCCCAGTTTTAAAAATGAGGCAAAAATATTCTACCCAGTCATGTATTTATTCTCTAGGATTAGCAGTTGAGGATAAGCCGTTAGGGTTAGGTGAAATTGACGTCAGGTGTTTTCAATTAATAAATATAGATTTACAAATTTTACTTTAAACAACCATTTTGAGAGCAAGATTGATTTGTGCAGCTTTATGATTTGAGTGGGAAGTGCTTTATTAAAGAACCTTGTTTCTAAGAGCATACTTTTCATCTTTAAACAAGACCAGGAATGGCATAAAGTCATCACACTTACTTGTCAATAACAGTTTCAAACAAATGTTGCTAATATTTTTTAAATCCTGGGACTATATCTTACTCCAAAAAGCTCATTGTTTTTCAAGTTTGGTTTTAGGAAATAGGTGTTTTGAAGTATGCATTCATCAAAAATTCTTCACTACATTGAAGGTTATGCCATTGATTATGGATTAGTGTGGGATGTCTGTGTTTATAGCCTGTAGACATGTTTCCTATCTTATATGCTCTGTTAATAAGCTCACAAAAATGTTAAGGATAAGCTGTCTAGAAGTAAATGACTGTTTTAGCTTTTTTTTAGCCACAGTAGCCTGTTAATAGTATTGCAACTCATTGTATGGTTTTCGATTATACCTCTGGATTGTTGTGGAGTGTTTTATATACTCAGAGCATGTATTTCTCATGTTACATTTGTGATACTCTATACCAGCGGTTCTCAGTCCAATTTCCATGTGCTTCTTAGTTGTGTAGTTGTGTGAGTTGTTTATTTATTTATTTTTTTGCTCTAATCCTCTTGTCTAGATTTATGTAGGGTTTGAAGTTCTTAGATTGAGCTTGAGAACTACAACTTCACACATGCTCATTACCTACACCAGTTCTTGCTGCTTGAGCCTGAACAAAGGACTGATAAAACAGTTGAATTAGACTTTATATTTTGTAGCAAGATGTTTTTTTTTTTTTTTTTTTAAAAAAAGTGGGATCGAGAATGAGAGATGATAGAAGTCAAAAGGAAAAAAAAAAAGTAATATGTAGCCTGAAGACAGTGAGGTTCATCCCCTGGGGATCTTTCACCTCTCCTCTAAGCCTTGCTTTACCCCTCTCTCATCTCTCTCTATGTGTGTGCTTAAACCAGGTGTCTGTGTTACAGCAGGTGGGGGGTGGGGACATTTGCAAGATGTTCTATTTAAAACAGTCACTATCCAGACCTCTAATAAACCTTTCACCTTTCAACCTTTTGGGGTCACACAGGTCACATCAAAGGTGCAGTCTTTGCCACCCATTGTGGCCTGCACCACACAGAGAAACATTCTCCCACTACCCTACACATACACACACACACACACACATTTATACTATACATCCTATCTGTATCTATATTTCGATTTAAGCGCAAAGTGGGTGTGGTCTTAACCAACAAGGTGTTTTTTTTTATTCATTACAAATTAAATATGAACCCCACAGAAACTCCAGGAAAATCCCTGCGGAAGAAATACCTGTAGTGCAAGAATGGTCTGTAAATGATTTCTTTGGCAGTTCCTCAACCTCAGCTACATCACTCGAGTTCATAATTGATCTCACTTAGAGATGTGCATGAGACTATTTTTAATCCAACTAGTGCCACACTCTTACCCAAACACTGGGTTAAGAACAACCCAAATTAGGTTATTTTTTAGCCCAGCAGCTGGGTAAATATAGGACAGAACATTTTGGGCTAAACTAACCCATCAAGCTGGGTTGTTAATTTTAACTCAGCAAATGGTTTTTTTTTTTCCCAATTAATACATTTTGCAAGAGCTCCCTGCCTAAATATCACAAACTCGGCCAGGCATTTTCAGCAGCATTAACGCTAAATATTGATGAACGCTAACTTACATATAGTAATTTTCTTTCTTTGCCTCAAAAACCACTACCTCCACCTAAGGAGAATTCAAACCTTTTGTGCTGAGTTGATTTGACACATGGAGCTGGGACGATGTGTCGGGGTAGAGGAGGGGTGCATTGATTCAACTGTCAGTGAAAATGACCCAGCAACTAACCTAGTGGCTGGGTTATGCAAAACTCATTATGATCATTAATTTGAACTTCATATATGAATTCTTGCTTTCAACTGCATGAAAGTAAAAGCCTTCCAGTCAAGTAACTGTTTTCTCCTGCAGATCTTAGTCCTGTACCACATCTCTAGTCTCAACCAGATGCCATTTTCTTGCTTACTGTCATATCCCTACTCTAAGCTATATTAAAATGACTTGTTTAAATGTAAACAGATTTATTATTTCATTTATTAAATAAAGTGTAATAATAATAATTTCCAAGACATCTGTCCTGGGATTTTGGGAGAACTAAGGATTCGTGTAGAATCAATTGGTGAGTCACACCTTTACTACACGTCTTTGTCTCTGCTCTCCATGGTGCTGATTTGGTTTTGGCATGACTAACGTATTGTTGGACCGGTGAGGCTCTGAGGTGTTACACTGGGTTTGACCCACCCATAACTGACCCATTAATGGTCCCATACTTAGTGGTACTGAACCCGTTTAGGTTGGAGTGTCACTCATTTAGTCTCTTCCAGTAGAATATAGGGTTATTGTTTGTGCCATTTTATTGCATCACATTTATTGCACAGATTTAGCAATGATTCTCTCATAAAGCCTTTGTGTAGGATTTGGTACTTTATGTAAACATTTTCCATAATGACTACATGGGTGAGAGTGAGAATATTTGGAGTAACTATGTATTTGTGTAAATGGACCTATTTGCTAGTGGCCTTCAGGTGAAACATACAAATATTTTATCACAAACAATTAACAATAGTCATGTAAAAATGCTATTCGGTAACTTATAGCACTCTATTAACCCAAATGAGAGTGGGCACGTGTTATAATCAACATTTGTAACAATTTGCACTCAAGTAGTATGAAAGGTTTTAAGGACAGTAAGTGTTTGAATCTCGTCTTAAGACTTCATTTGTAAGTAGTAAAATGAAGTCCAAACACAATGCCCTCTCCCGAATTTGTATGAGTTCATTTTTGTCTTTGTCTTTGTGTGTGTGTGTTCAATTTTAAAGGCTGTGAACTTGGTGAACATACGGCCAGATATTAGCATAAGAAAGTAGCCATTCTGGTGTGGGAGTGTCTCGGTCTGTTTGTGTGCATGTGCATGTTTGTTTCTAAGGATGCTCCAGATGGGCTCAAGCAGCACCACCTTTGACCCTGTGGTTGTAATGATGTCTGATAGACTGGTTGTGACATCACATGACTGTCACCTGCATTCTCTATCACTGCAAATCAAACTACCATTATAACACACACATATGCATACACACACACACACACACACACACACACACACACACACACATACACCCCATGAGAGACTCTTCAGTGTGCAGAGTAATAAATTATTCTTTAGTAGGACAGAACAAGCAGCTTGGCCATTATCCCCAGTACATGCTGCTCAATAAAGATAATCATTTAATGATTATACTAATTACCTCTCAATAATCATTACCCTGTCATTACTCTGCAATAATGCCACTATAATGAATTACTCTTAAACATGATTCTCTAATCAATTAGCTTCAGCACTATGGTAAATAACAGTTAATAATTGAATAATTGACATTCAAAGCAGTCTTTACACTACATTGTAATGGCAAATGTTAATAATACTGCAGATACTGGGGGGTGTTCAAGTTTTTGTCAGTGTGGAGTTTTGCATGTTATTTCTGCATTTGTGGGGGCTGTCCTCCTCCTTCCAAAAACATGCTTTGCTTTGCTATGCTATGGGATTGGCTATGCTACATTACAACCCCAATGACAAAAAACAGTATGGGACAGTATGGAAAATGAAAAAAAAAAAAAAGAGTTATTTGAAAATTAAATTTACCCGATACTATATTGAAATCACATTATTAACACATTATTTGATGGTTTACTTTTATTTATTTTTATTATTATTTAATATTTAAAATATACATTTCATATCTGATGACTGCAACACACTCCAAAACATTGTGACAGTCGACTATTTACCACTGTGTAAGATCACCTTTCCTTTTAATACCACTTATTAAGAGTTTGGACACTGAAGACACCATTGAGCAAGTGGAATCCCCCATTCATCCATTATGCATTTCTTCAGCTGTGCAAGTGTACAGGGCCTTCATTGCCTTATTTTGCGCTTCATAATGTGCCCCACATTCTTAATCGGAGACAGCTCAGGACTGCGGGAAGGCCATGCTAGCACCCACACCCTCTGCTTACACAACCATATGCTTGTTATCCGGGCAGAATTTGGTTTGGCATTGTCCTGCTCTGGATGGTAGCATATGTTGCTCCAAAATGTGTACATATCTTTCTGCATTAATGATGCCCTCACAGATGTGCAGGTTACCTATACCATGGGCACTGACCCCAATACCATGACAGATGCTGGCTTTTGGACATGACGCTGATAACAGCTTGGATGTTCCATTTCCTCTTTCACCCGGGGAATTCGATGGCTGTTTTGTCCAAAAACTATTTGAAATTTTGACTCATCGGACCACAAAACACAATTCTACTGTGCTACTGTCCATTTCAGATGAGACAGAGCCCAGAGAAGTCGGTGGAGCTTCTGGACAATGTCGATGTATGGCTTCTGCTTTGCATAGTAAAGCCTTAACTTGCATCTGTGGATGCAGCGGTGAATAGTGTTGAATGACAAAGGTTTATCAAAGTACTCCCAAGCCCATGTCAGGATATCCATTACAGATTCATGACGGTTTTTAAGACAGTGATGTCTGAGGAATCAGAGATCATGTGCATTCAGAAGTGGTTTTGCCCTTTATGCACCGAGATTTGACTGGATTCCTTGAATCTTTTAATTATTTTGTGTGCTGTAACCGCCCCAAAATCCTACCGATGTGTCTTTGGTCAATGTTGTTCTCAAAGTGTTAAATTATTTGCTGATACATCTGTTGGCAGATTGGCGAGCCTCGTCCCATCCTTGCTCTTGAACGACTAGGCCTTTTTTGAAGGCTTCTTATATACTATGATTAGACGATTGCCTCACCTGTTTCACATCACCTTATTATTTCAACTTGTCCCATTGTTATTAGTCCTAAAATTGTCCCAACTTTTTTGGAATGTGTTGCATGCATAAATTTACCTTCAAAGAACTATGCAGTTGATTGTGTAAAACATCAAATACCTTGTCTTTATATGTTTTTTTGTTTAAAACAAGACAAAGTAGATTTACAATTCACTCCTCTTTGTTTTTATTAGCATTTTCCATACTGTCCCAACTTTTTCAGAACTGGCATTGCAAATAGACTCTGGATCCACCATGACCCTGATCAGAATAAAGCACTTACTGAAGGTGAATGAATGAATGAGTGAAGTCATAAGAAAAGATAGGAACCCCAGCTACCCCTCACCTTTATATTATCCTTTATGCCTTCTCATACAAATTGCATGAAGCAAATTCTTATGAGTTTGGAGAAATCTGACCATCCATCCATCCATTTTCTATACTATTTATCCTTTATTTGTGCAAGACAACCATGCCCCCTGGCAGGTGACCATGTTGTTTAAAATATGTGAAGCACCACTTGGATAACAATTACCTGAGGTGTGTATAACTATGAAACTGTATACGTAAATAATGTTGGAATATAGGGAAATGTGTGAGCACACAGGGATATTGCTTGAGTGTCATTGCTACAAAACAAAACACAAATGTGCTGTACACTCAATACTTTAATCACTTAAATTCCCAGGGCATATTGTTAGGCCCAGGTTTACATTCTCCCTCTCATAACTACAGGTGCATCTCAAAAAATGTGAATATTGTGGAAAAGTTTTTTTTTTCTTCTGTAATTTAATTGAAAGTGGAACTTTCATATATACTAGATTAATTACACATAAAGTGAAATATTTGAAGCCTTGTTTTGTTTTAATCTTGATGATTACGACTTACAGTTCATGGAAATCAAAAATCCAGTATCTCAAAATATTAGAATAAAGAATTTATATACCTTTTCTGTTTATTTTCATTAGAGAGTCAGTAATGCTGTTTGGTGGTCAGTGAGGTGTTTTCTGTAATATTTCTGATGATCTAGGACAGATTGAGGCCTCTGAGTAACTGTACAATGTGTATGTATGTGTAATGTGTGTATGTGGTGGAATATAATGGAACATAATGGTTCATCTCTAAGCTCATTCATCATCCACTTTACAATCCAATCTGCCAACCGTAACCAAGGCAACAGCCTTGCATTCACCTTACTCTCATTGCTCAGTGAGCCAATGGGCCGAAAGCATAAATGATGTTTCATTAGCTTCCTCATTGTGGGCCAATAGAAGGTCAAAGGACATGAGATCCCTCATTCTCACTCAGACACACATAGTCCACTCCAAACAATAAGCCAACGATGTAGCGTGTGTTGTAGAATGATGTACGTTGTGTGTACCAGCAATGTAGAGGGATTTATTTTGAAATTCAGAAAAGTACATATTATTATTATGATCAAATGGAAAATAGTGGATATTCTAGCTGAGAGGTAAAGCTTGGTGGTCATAAAAGTGTAATGCTGTTAGAGGTTAATTGCTATATAGCTGTTTGGATACTGGAGCGGGACAAGGTTCTGGCATCTATTCATATGTAGCCTTTGGAATGTTTTCCCCAAAAGACAGCTAAACTTGGAATTTGGTTCCATGGTTCTGACTGTTGTTTTTTCTTGTGTTTCTTTCTCACTAGTTTTCTGTATTAATATTAATGCATTAAGGTTTTTTCATCAGCCAACCAAAAAAACAACTTTTTTCTTTTTTAAACAACTCCCAAGTGCTGTGACAAGACATGTCATATGTAAGTATCTGGGTAAAAGCTTAATGTATTTCTTTAAAAGTTTCCAGCTTATTTGGATTATTGGATTATTCAATGAATCATTAACTATGATGTGTTTCTGCAAACATTGGCTGGCTATGTTAGCTTGATAGATTGTGTATTTAATTAAAGTAATTAAAGTTCAGTTAATCTATTAAGGCATATTGGCAAATTCCACTGAGGAAAAATCCTTATTTTATTCCGATTAAATTTACTAGTGTATAAGAAACTAATTATGGACTCAAATTGTGAGAATTATTTGTTGTTTCCACATTCTAAAATAAATATCTGTAACTTAAAATGTATGTTTCTACATAAGGAGAAATAAATACCTTTAATATGGCTATGTACAGTGCATTCCACAAGTCTTTACCCCCTCTGAATTTTTGTAGTGTTATAATCTGGAAACGAATTGGATTTAATGGGGAATTTTATTGTTTGATTTACACAATATGTCTCAAATTTGAAGGTGCAAAATGTTGCAACATTTTTATTGTAACATAAGGTTTAATTAAACAATAACAAACAAACAACAAACAAACAAGCAAAAACAGACATTTGATGGTTGCGTCTATATTCATCTCCTGGGTCAAACCTCGAAGGTGAACCTCTGACCCAGTCTCAAGTCTTTTGCTGACTGGAACAGGTTTCTTCTAGAATTGCCTTGTATTTAACTTCATTCATCCATCTCTCAAGCTGTATCAAAATTACCCTTGAAATCTTGGTTGCTTCTCTGACAAATTCCATCTCTACCTAATCACTAACTTTTAGTGGACAACCTCTTTTAGGCAGACTCAAAGTTATATTAACGTGCTATATTCTTTCCATTTTAATAATGGATTTAACTTTATGCTGTGGTTTTTTCAAAGTTTGGGATATTATTTTATAACTAAACTGTGGCTGATTGTTTCCCAGAATTTTCTTCCAAAGTTTCTGATGGTAACACTAATTTAGGGCTTTCCCAGGAGTGGGGTGAATACTTATGCAGTCACAAATTTTATGACTTCTAATCCCACCCACTCCTCCATTTAAGTATTAAGGGCCGATTTACTTTATTTAGATTTATGACATACAGTCCCAGTCAAGTCTATTTCTGTATCTTAATTAAAATGTCGGCTGTCTTAAAACCCTCTGTCGGCTAGTTACATCTCTAATATTTATATATATGGAAAATACACAGAAATAAAAAATCTGAAAGTCACCCATAAGTACGTGCCTCTGTTAGACAGGTAGTGGTTAAGCTTAGACATGTGTATACGTGTATACCTGTACTGTATGTCAGGCGGGTAGTCAGCAGGTCTACTGTCTCCCTGGTTCATGTCATGAATCTGCTACAGTCTAACGTGTTGTCAGAACTGATAGTCATCGCACACCAAACAGCTCTGATAAGGCCGCTGTGACATTAAACAGAGGTTTTGCTTCAGGCTACTAGAGCTACAGAATCCCTTGTATCAACATGCCTTTAAACACACAGACACATACACACGCACTCAAACATACACGCGCATACAATCGGCTAAATCCACTTTTACAGTTTGTGTGTGTGTGTGTGTATGTGTGTGTGTGCTTAATGTATGGCTCCTGTCATGTCCTACTATGTTATTGAGGCTAGATGACCACTGCCTACCTGATAGCATCTAAACTATGAGGGCACATGATATATGACCTCATTGCTCAGGACATTCTGACAGCTCGTCCATGTGTGTGTGTGTGTGTGTGTGTAGGATAGAGAGAGAGGGGTGAGAGAAAATGTTGATGCTGAGTGTCCGGTCCTGCTCTTAGTGTCCGGTTTTATAATGATAATAGTTGCTTTACTGACAGCACAGTGACATGCTACAGACACACATACTCTGCAATTTCAGGCTTCTCTGTTTTGCATTGGTAGTGCAAGTCACAGTGATAAAAGAGAGGGAGTTTACAAGGAACTGCACGTGCAATTTTTCTGTATCCTCTATAGATCTAATCTCTATCTGTCTGTGTCTCTGTGTGTGTGCGTAGGTATGTTTTTGTGAATGTCAGGTTAAAGACTCATACCATGAACTGCTGAACTTTACAGTAATCTGTCATTAGTGCATTATGATTTGCTGCCCTTTAAAGTGACATATTGTGATTTCAGAGCTGTGTTGCTCAAATTAATGTAATGATTATTAACTTATTATATATAAAAAAAATATATAAACAATTGTTGAACATTTTTCACATGCCTGCCCCAATATCTCATTGAATCTCATACACTATCATTATCTAGCAGGTGACTAATAGTGCAAACCAAATTTTTAGAGTTTGTAAACATCTCATAGAGGTAGTCACTATCTGTTATTTTATCTATATTTCTGTGTTTGAGAAGAATAACATACTCATAAACAATTTTGATTCTGTCATGTGTATTTTACCTGTGTATTTACACTATGCATAAATTCTGTGAAACTACAGTATGTACTATTGTGTGAGGCCCAAGGCTGAGTGTCATAGTGAATTTTGTGCATATTTGGCCCACGAGAGGAATCTGCTCCAATCCTCAGGTTTGAGGCACAGAATATCCTAAGGAACCGGCCTAGTTCCTGGTTAACTCATTCCACTTGGCCGTTAGCTTGTGGATGATAACCAGATGTGAGATTGACTGTGATCCCCATTTTTTCCATAAAACTAGACCATACCCTGGACGTGAATTTTGGTCCTCGATCACTGACGATTTTCTCCAGGATGCTGAAGTACCTGAAAACATGCTGAAATAGTAATTCGGCTGTCATGAATGTGGTGAGCAGGGCGTGTTGTGGAACAAGCCTTACTGACTTTGAAAATCGGTCCACTGTTACCAGAATGGTTGTGTTACGTTGGGACTTGGGTAGATCAAAGTCAATAGAGATATGCGACCATGGGCGTTCTGGTATGGGAAGAGGTTTGAGCTTGCCAGTAGGAAGTGTC
Source organism: Ameiurus melas (assembly GCA_012411365.1). Classification (NCBI taxonomy): domain Eukaryota; kingdom Metazoa; phylum Chordata; class Actinopteri; order Siluriformes; family Ictaluridae; genus Ameiurus; species Ameiurus melas. The sequence continues at coordinate 24,383,193 of CM022758.1, read as the reverse complement.
ACCACCAGTACTTCTCCCGTAACAGATGGTAGGTGCATTGTGCCCCTGGGTGACCTGTGCCAACCACCATGTGGGCCCAGACAACGAGTTCCTGTCGGTATCATTCAGGCACAAATTGTGTTCCCGAAGGGCATGTTTCTAGAACTTGTGACTGGGGGATGTTCTCTAGTGCTTGATCCAGCTCCCACCCCAGAGCACTTATAATACATGAGGGTGGTAAGATGCACTCTTCATTGTTCCTCAGAACCTCAGTGTTGTATAGACAAGACAGGGCATCAGCCTTAGTATTCTTGGATCCGGGTCGGTATTACAGGGTGAACTGGAACCTGGTGAAAAACAGTGACCATCGGGCTTGACGAGGTGACAACCTCTTTGCAGTACGTAGATATTCTAAGTTTTTGTGATCACTGAACATGATAAAAGGATGTGTAGCTCCCTCCAGCCAGTGTCGCCATTCTTACAAGGCTAGCTTAATGGCCAAGAGTTCTCTATTGCCCACATCGTAGTTTCTTTCAGCAGGTGATAATTTTCGTGAAAAGAATGCCACAGGATGGAGTTTGGGCCTCTCTCCAAAACGCTGTGAAAGAACAGCTCCTACGCCTGTCTCTGATGCATTGACCTCCACCACGAATGGTTTGAATGGGTCTGGGTGCTTGATAATAAGAGTGGTTGCGAAGGCCTTCTTGAGCTGATCTAGTGCTGCTTGTGCAGCTGGGTTCCATGGCAGGCGTTTGGGCTTTCCTTTCAACAGGGACGTCAGTGGGTTTGCTATGAAGCTGAAATTTCGGATGAACCATCTGTAGAAATTGGCGAAACCCAGGAACCTCTGTAGCTCTTTCATGGTTGCAGGCTTCTGCCAGTCTGCTACTGCTTTTACTTTTACTTGGTCCATGGTAACCCCCTCAGGGCTGATGATGTACCCCAGAAATTAAATGGTGTCTTTATGAAACTCGTACTTTTCAGCTTTGATGTACAACTGGTGCTGGAGTAATCATTGCAGTACTTTACGGACATGGTGGACATGCTCCTCCTTGGAATAGATCAATATATCATCAATGTAAGTGATTATGTTACGTCCCAGCATGTACCTTAAGATGTCATTTATTAGACATTGGAAGACAGAGAGAGTGCTAGAAAGCCCATACGGCATTACCAGGTATTTGTAGTGCCTAGAGGTGGTGCTAAACCCCGTCTTCCACTCGTCTCCCTCTCTGATCCGGACCAGGTTGTATGCACTGTGGAGGTCCAGCTTTGTGAAGATGATAGCAGCCCGAAGTTGTTCTAGAGCAACTGGTACTAACAGAAGAGGGTAGCAATACTTGATACAGCATTGGTTTAAACCCCTGTAGTCTATGCATGGTCGTATCCCTCCTCCCTTTTTCTCCACAAAGAAGAATCCTGTGGAGGCTTGGATATATTCTTCCATAGCTCTCTTTTCAGTCTGTGATAGGTAGTAAACCCTTCCTCTGGGTGGCGTAGTGCCTGGAATCAGATCGATGGCGCAGCCGTAGGGCCAATGAGGTGGTAATCCACTGGCCTTTTCTTTGCTAAATGCCTTGCTGAGGTCCTGGTATTCAGTGGGAATGTGGACTGTGGTAGTCTTGGTTGGGCTCTCGATGGAGGTGGTCGCTAGAATGATCACGGGTGTCTGAAGACAATGTTTGATGCAATGGGGGGGACCAGTTTGACACTGGTCAAATTCACTTTGCAATAAACACAGTAAATAAGGCCTGGATAACGACAGAGGAGCTAGTCAGCTGAACGTATACTTCACAAGGTTTGAATGCATTAGTCTCTTTTAAGCTGTGGCGAGAGCGTGAAGTGATTGGCTGCAGGTGTGTGCAATCAGAACTCCGGGGAACATGAGTGCATGACTGGGCTGAGATATGACAATGTGTAGTAAGGAAACACTATTCACATTTGTATGAACTAGTATTTGTCCAATAAGACCATTTTTTCTGATTATTCAACTTCTTAAAAATGTTTATTGTTAGAACTACCATCTTTTTCCAGAAATACTGTTGCACATGACCAAATTAGCCTCTGTGTATTGAGCCCTGATCTGTCAGCATATAATAAAATACAGTATATAAAATGCTATTACTGTGGAAGTACTGTCCATATTGGTGAAATGCCTAATTTTTTTTTATTGTGTGCTTGTGCAGTTGTGCAGTTATGCAATCATAGCATAGGTACCTTCATAATGTAGTTAATTATACACTTCCTGTTACAAAGAATCAGAAATATAACTTTATTCTTTAATGTATAATTCATGTGTAACTATACCAAGTATTTAAGACACTTTACATATTGTAGCAAAATCTGAGAAAGTCACATATTTTTTCACACACAAACACACACCCCGCCAATAAAAACACGAAAACAACAACAACAAGCAAGAATACCAACAGCAACAAAAAACAGAACACACTTTTAATTCACTAGTGAATTAAAATTTACTGTATTTAAGGCAGCTGTAAATATTAGTTTCAAGCGAGAGCGCTGAAAATAGTCTAAAAACATTGTTTTTCAGGGTATTTTAAGTTATTTTAAATTACAATTTCCTTGCATTCTGAAACTTTAGGGATGACTGCATAGGAACTACTTTCAAACTAATCAACAACATATTTCTGAACACTGGAGCTAACTGCAAGATGCAGGAATTTTAATCGAGACTATAAACATAGAGTCTGACATTGTTGTCTAATTTAGATTCATATATATATATATATATATATATATATATAAAATACCGTAAAGAGCAGTAAACAGCAGTACATGAAAAAGTCCATATGTGGTGTGATAATTAAAATAAAAATAAAAATAGTAGTCTCCGGTACAATTTATGCACTTTTATATGGAAATGAGCTGTAAGTTTTATTGAGCATCTTGCAGAACCAGCCACAGTTCTTCTGGAGACCTAAAACTGTCGCACTTGCTACTTATTTTTGCAGCAAAACCCATCAATCTTCATTATATTTTTTGTCTGAAAAGTGTCTCTTATGTAACATGCTGCTTTCTTTGCTGACATAAAAAAACTAATTCTGTAATTTTTAATTTTGTGCTAGAAAAATAATGTTTGGGAATATAAAATGTTTTTTGTACTGACTTGATAATGTAGAAGTCATAAAATAAAAAATCTATAACAAAGTTTGTACTTAACAAAATAGGGTAGCTCAGTGATTAAGATGTTGTGCTACTAATTGGAAGGTCATGAGTTCAAACCCCAGCACTGAACATGAGCAAGGCCCTTAACCTTCAACTGCTTAGATATATAAATGTAAGTCACTCTGGATAAGGGTGTCTCCCAAATGCTGTAAATGTAAAGATACACTATATATCTATACAGGACCATTCTTTATGTTATACACACAAACAGATATTTAACTGATCTGTTGTTACAGAACTCTGTGAGCTATGATAGTTATTTATTTATTTAACAGTTTATAGGCTAGTTTATTCACTGAATAAATCCTCCTCCACTTTAGAATAAATATACACACATCTATGTACAATATTTACTGTATGACCACCTCTTACATTCTCACACAACAAAAACAAAAACACACAACACACACACACACACACACACACACACACACACACACACACACACAGAGCAACATCCTCAGTGTTGATTTAACACCCAGAGTGTTGAATTTACACCCTGCAGTGTATATATATGTCCAGTTAGACACAAATGAACACTATGGGTGTTAGTTCAACTTTTACTGCCCACTTACACACATGCGTACACCTTCCCCATACTCTCTTTCTCTCTCTCTCACTCTCTCTTTCTCTCTCTCTCTCTTTCTCTCTCTCTCTTTCTTTCTCTCTTTCTCTCTCTCTCTTTCACACACACACACACACACACACACACACACACACAGCTTGAGAGAGAGTTTGGAATGGCCAAAATGGAGAGCAGTGGTTTCACATGTGTTTCCTTTTTCTCCACAACATATGCACACACACACACACACACACACACTCACACACACACACACACACACATGTCCGTACAGACACAGACACACAGACATGCAGATGAGCATACACTCACACACACACACACACACACACACACACACACACAGTCTGGGATTCACATGCTGTACTGTGTCTGGGGTGCTGTCAACAAGCTTGACCCTGACTGGTTCTGAAAAGCCTCTGTTGTCTACTTTGTCTCTCTCTGTCTCTCGCTGTCTGCCTTCCCTGTCTGAGTGCTGAAGCAAGAATATGACATGAATGATCAATTTCACTAAGCAGTCCAGTCAAACCTAGTTTTTTTTTTTTTGGCCTTTCCCAGTCCCATTGCCTTGATGTGACAAACTATATTGCTGTATTCAAATAAACAGACAAATAAATAAATAGACAAATATATTAATCAAATTCTGCTCCTGCCTTACTATTTCTTCAAATAGAAGGCATTAATTTTTCAGTCTTGACCTGTCCAATTATTGTAGCATGTCCATTACTGACTTCATACAGTACCTTATATATTCTTTTTGCTGTGTAACCCTTTACAGCACTGTTCAATAACTCATAGGTAACTATGCAGTGAGTAGACACAAGTGATTTAGCTAGCGTCCCATTTGAGTACTGTAAAATACATATAATACTGTAGTTCATTACTAATGATTAATAGTTCACAAAGAGATATACAAATTAGTACTTACTGTTTAGATCAAAAATGAACTACTAAACCATTACTGAGCAGCTTGTAGCCCCTTGACAAAGCAAACAGGTTTCTAAACACATAGAAGGCTGGACTATCCACTCCATTCTGTTACAGTTAAAACATATTTCAGTATGTGTAAGAACACTGGCCAGATTTTCACGCCTTTGTGCCGGGGGAGAGTAGCGTGTAATAGCACAGTCTGTGATATTACAGTGAGATAGAACAGTGTGTAGCTATTACATCAATGTTTCCTGAAATAACTCCAATCCAACTCCAGTGTTTGTTTCCTTGCTCCAACACATCAGCTTTAAAATCAGGTAGTACTTGTTACCTGATGAGATAAATAAGATTTAACAGGTTATAGTATAACATTCAACTGTGCAGTACAGAGTTGCTTGTGTACTCTCTCTCTCTCTCTCTCTCTCTCTCTCTCTCTCTCTCTCTCTGTTTGTGTGTGTGTATTCTCTTTTTTTAGTATCCTATCCCACAAAAATAGAAATATCTGACAATTATGAGGTTTTCATGAAAACTTTATAAAAACAAAAATGCAGCTTTTACTAAAAACAAACAAACAAACTACAACAAAAACAACAACAAACACTAAAAGTGCCAAAAGTTAGGCTAGGTTTAGGTTTAGGCATAGCGTTAATCAGCTGATAGGTGTGTGTGTGTGTGTGTGTGTGTGTGTGTGTGTGTGTGTGTGTGTGTGTGTGTGTGTGTGTGTGTGAGAGAGAGAGAGAGAGAGAGAGAGAGAGAGACAGAGAGAGAGAGAGAGAGAGCTGTTCCTCCATCTTTGTCTCTTTGGGCTGTGGTATTTTTGGAGCTGAGGAGCATAGCTAACAGGTTTAACACCAGTAAAGCTGCACAGTGTGTGGTCCGGACACAGTTTAACCATTAGCTGCATCTGTCTCTGAGAGAGTGTAAACCCATGCCATGCCTAAATCTGTTCATTATGTGTAAAAGCAGTGGAACGGACTGCTGAAATCACAACCTGATATAAATCAGAACAAGAGGTTGTTTATGATCATCTTACTGAAAGTAGGTTAAGGTTAAAGTGCTAGAGCTAGCTATATGTTTGTTTCTGGTTTTCTTTCTTTTATGTGTGTGTGTGTGTGTGTGTGTGTGTGTGTGTGTGTGTGTGTGTGTGTGTGTGTGTGTGTGTGTGTGTGTGTGTGTGTGTGTGTGTGTGTGTGTGTGTGTGTGCTCGTTTACGGAAAAAGATGTGCTCTGTGTCTGCATCCGTTATTGTCCATTCCAGCAGACAAGTCTGCTTCTGAAATTAGAATGTTTTGTGTTAAATTTGATAGTCTCTAGGGAATCTATAATGAACAACCATAGAATTGGATAGAATTTGTTAGAATTGACTTAGATTAAAAATTGTCCCAAGTGCAAGTTTAATTCAGGAAAAGTAGTGTATTTTGCATTTTTACATAAGCTGTATATAGTAATGTATGTACTACCTCAAAGTTTCATAACATGTTCTAATCACCCCCAGATTAAGAATTCAGAGGCCTACACTAAGTGACAGTAGCAGCATTTTCTTAGCGATATGATACTTACACTAAGAGAAAATAAATAGCGATATATTCTATTTACACTAGCTATATAACAGCAGCAGTTATTTGCAATAAGTGCAAATTGTTGTTAGATGCTATTTATACTTATAATTTTTTATAATAAGATATTTTTTTATTCTCCTCGCTTGGGCCCAAATTACGCATGGGCCCCTGTGCCCATGTCCACCATGTCCATAATACCGATTGGATAATAGATTCTAATACCATCAGTTTAATAATATTCTGTTGGCAATATGCACTTATTGGAAATGGAGCTAAACGTAAACATAGAAGCTATATATACATACACACACAATGTCGACAGCAAGCTGAATTGGTCGATTTTACGCCTCTATAATGTTTTATTTATTGATAAATTTCATAGCACATATTCTCCCTGTGCTGTGAGGGTTTCCGGGTACTCCGGTTTCCTCCCCCAGTTCAAAGACATGCATGGTAGGCTGATTGGCCTGTCTAAAGTGTCCGTAGTGTATGAATGGGTGTGTATGTGATTGTGCCCTGAGATGGACTAGCACCCTGTCCAAGGTGTGCCTTGTGCCCCATGCTCCCTGGGATAGGCTCCAGGTTCCCCATGACCCTGAAAAGGAGTAGGCGGTAGAAGAGGGATAGATTGATGGATGGATAAATTTCAAAGCATGGTCTCTCTGTCTTGATTATGATGGTTTCTAGTTTGTGTCACAATATACTGGAGCAGAATTGTTCTGTGTTCTTGGAATGTGTTTTGAGCATTCCTAATCACCCCGCCTTTCACCCTCACTCTCTCTCTCGGGTCTTATTATTATTTTCTGGTAGAATAGACGTCTTTAGTTCTTATATAACTTGAACCTATGTAGTAGATGTTCTGATTTTATCTGTGACCTGTTCCAATTGATATTTATCATTCTTTATCAATATTTATGTGTGTATATTTACTATGCTTTCTGAACATTAAAACTAAGAAGCTTTTGCACTGAACTCTGTGTGTCTGTGTAAACTACTTCCTAAATTCAGACAGGGGGAAATCAGCCAGAGTAGGCTTCAAATTCTGCTTCTTTGACTGGTATTGAACAAGAGTTTAACATTTATTTATTGTTTATTTGTTTAGCATAGTCTTCTTTACACGCACTGTTCTATCTGCTGGAAACTAATTTAATGTGGCGGGTGTCGGATGAGTCCTGGGTTGTTGAGTTCAGTTGAGTGTTTAGCCTGGCATAAGTTTAGAGAAGTGATTATAAGCCATTATAGACAACTTAAAATCTAGTGCCATGGTTCTCAATATGCATGGGATCCAGGAAGCACGGAGCGTAAAGCATAGGCTATCCTTGAGTCTGCATTTTAAAAATGACGTTACAGAGGTGTAGATCATTCTTCAACCTCCATTATTATAGTTGTCCTATTATTTAGACCTTGTTATTATATTTAGCCTATCAGCCCAGTTGACTGCTTATTTGATTTAATACTGACCTTAAAAAAGCAAAAATTTTCTCATTCCGATTGTGATTGTAATTGTAATTAAACACAAAATGTGCTCTTCATAAACCAATAATTTAATGTTCAGGAATAAAACTGACTAATAAACAATATAATATAAAATACAAAATTTTTGAATAGTGGTCTATATTCATAAGGTGGATCTGTGCTGCAATTGCAGGGCCGTGGACCGTGGACATGGTTTTAACTAGAACTGGCTACAAAAGGTTCAAGAGCTCCTGACGTAAAAGATTTTTAACACTTATAGCATGTAACATGGATTGGCATATAGCGTTACCTTTTATAAAGTTCAGTGAACTTCTCTTGATGAAATGTTTGAACTTGACAGAATTTGTGCGGTTCTGTCGAGCCTGTCTAGACAAGCATAAATGTTTGAGCACAGCCTTACACACACACACACCAATCACTTTAGTTTCTTAGCAAGAATACACTGTGTAATGCAGTGCAGACCTGCAGCTTCAACCTCAAGACTTCTGAGACTATAGGTACAAACCTGAAATACCATATCTGTTTGAATAATCTCTCTCTCTCTCTCTCTCTCTCTCTCTCTCTCTCTGTGTGTGTGTGTGTGTGTGTGTGTGTGAGAGAGAGAGAGAGAGAGAGAGTCATCTCTACATTGTACATTCATGTGTGGATTGTAGAGATTCGTGTGTGTGTGTGTGTGTGTGTGTGTGTGTGTGTGTGTGTGTGTGTGTGTGAGAGAGAGAGAGGGGGGGGGGCCACTGTGCAAAATGGAATGAGAGAAAAAAGTAAAACGCGCATTTCTCTTGCCTGATTATTTCATCGTTAAATTTTAGAGGATGTGACGGTTTAGCTTGTAGCCCCAGGCAAAGCAGCTTGATAACATTGTCATCTGGATACAGTGGGAAAATAACTTATTTTCATTTTTTGATTGATTAATTGCATCGGTTAATCTTTGACTAATGCAGTCAAGTCAACCCGAGGACTAGACAAGATTTGTAAAGTGAAAAGGCTACATTAATTTATTTCCACAACATAGCCATCGTTATAGTGCAATCCACACCTTCGAACACCGTACATATATTGTAATTTATGGTTTAATATATATAATTGCTTTGTTTTATCCTGTGATAGTTGTGATAGTTATATAGTTGTGTATATTTTTTTTAAATATCGTAAGTATTTGGTGCTTGAATGTTGTTTAACAGTTTAACGGTTAATAACAACCACAAAACACACCAGTTTATGTATATTATTTAACATTAATCTTATTTGCAGCTTAGCCGAGTTTTGCGGTATGACCCGTAAACAAATTATATCAGTCTTATCTTCTATATAGCCTATATGTCCTGAAATAAAATTTGCTGGTTGGAATACAAAACACAGTATGATAAAATACATTTCTCAAATAAGATTTTACAATGATCAAATGGCACATCAAATCTATTAGACGTACAGGAGATATACACACACAGACACACACTTATATGAGTGTGTGTGTGTGTGTGTGTGTATGTATATATATATATATATATATATATATATATATATATATATATATATATATATATATATATATATTTTATATATATTTTTTATTTTTTTTATATATATATATATATATATATATATATATATATATATATATATATATATATATATATATATATATATATATATATTTTACCAAAGGTGACACGAATTAGTGTTTAGTGCCAGTCGACGCGGGTAAGAGAAACTTTAACTGAGTGTACATTTATTTAATTAATTAGAGACTTAATTAATTCTTAAATTAATTACTATTGCACAACATAGCAGTCACACTGAACAGCATAAAATGGCACTTTAATATGCGGTGTAATACAAGCTTATATACTATGTGCATAGTGTGAAGAATGATATTTACTGGTGATTGTCGGGTGTACACATAGGCCTGTTTAGAAGAAGTGCAATTAGGAAAAGCTCCAAGACAGAAGCATTTTAGCCCATTCATGCAGCCTCAACACAGAGCATTTATTATCATATAACAAGAAGAAAAAAATATATCTCCCGTATATAAAAGTGTTTATTTGGACAGAACAGTTCATATCTCAAGTAGAAGGCTTAAATTGGCTAAATCTTTGGTATGAGACTGAGATATTTTCAAATCTGATAGTCTGGTGGAATTTTAAAAAATGTAATTGATATTGACATAACGTTAGACATAAAAACACACAGACATAAACGTACATGTTACATAGACGTATGTGTTACAGCTGTATGTTACAATAATACGAATTAGTGGTTATTTAATATGGGTTTTTCAAACTTCTTTTCAGACACATCAATGAGCAGCGTTTCTTCACTTTTTTAATCAAGAGTGCAAACGCAGTCCTGCAGTTCAGTTTGTGAGTTAATCCAGCTTCATGCCTCTCTCTGGCCTTTAGTCACTGTCGTCTTGGATGGTGGTGGTGGAGTGGTTGTATAGTCCCTGCGCCATCAAATGCAGCGCCAGTGAATTTTTGTAACCGCTGGCTTTTTTGATCTTGGCGCGTTTGTTCTGAAACCAGATTTTGATCTGCGACTCGTTGAGGTTCAGCTCGTGTGCGAGGGTCTGCCGCCGCTGCTCGGTGATGTACCGGTTCGTCTGGAACTCCGCCTTCAGCCGCTGCAGTTGCTCAGCAGTAAACGCCGTCCTGGGCCGCTTATTCTCCATCTGGCTCTTCTTCTTCTTCAGTTTGCGGGTCCTTGGGCCTGGTGTGAAAACAACAATGAGACGAAACCATGAATATCAAACGGAGTACTAAACTCATGAAGACAAACGAAAATGATAAGTTGCTGGAAAAACGATTTTATTATTAATAGTATTCTAAATAAAAGGTTAGATGGCGCGTATATTGCACACATTTACAATTACATTAGGCTACATGTACATTTCAAATGGTAATAAAATAACTTGTATGTCTGCCCAACCAAGTATGTTATATTACGCTACTACTACTAGCACTACTACGAATAATAATAATAATAATAATAATAATAATAATAATAATAATAATAATATTATTATTATTATTATTATTATTTATCAGTAGTAGTAGTAGTAGGTATTTCTTGTTGTGTAGTTTTTTTTTTAAGTCTTTTGAATTGGAGGCACAATACTTCCAAGTGTGAGAAAATATATATTTCGGAATATCTCCCTATAAGCTGTAGTTTAATTTTAATGGCTACTGTAATGTTTGTCTACAACATGACTGCTTTTTATTTATTTATTTATTTATTGCAGCTCTGAATTTCAAATATCAGGTGTGTGCGAAAGCTCACAAACTTACGAAGGAAGGACGATGAGGTCGAGTTTAGATGATTACACAAAACAGATTATAACAGGCTATAACCATTTCCCGACTCAAGTGCAGTAAAGACATGCAGGTTAAACGCCGACTGTGTGAAACATATGTAAATAAATTAAAGCCTTCCAGCAAATAAAGTTGCTCAATGGTTATGATATTATATATATATATATATATATATATATATATATATATATATATATATATATATATATATATATATAAACATTTTGAACATATTTATAATAATAATAATAATAATAATAGTAATAAACTACTTCAGTATTATATATATATATATATATATATATATATATATATATATATATATATATATATATATATATATATATATATATATATATATATAATACTAAGTAGTTTATTATAATGTGTTATTTTATTATTATTATGTTCAAAATGTTTATTTTAAGGTAGGTTCACTGTGTCCCTATTTTTACTTTTTCTTTCTTGCCGGAATCAAATAGGTTATTCTACTGGGTTTATTTACACGTTTCAAATGACTGGCCTCCAAACCCGAGTGTCCATTCAGCATTTTATTTATCTGTAGACGCTCAGAAATCAAACCCAGTAAGTGTACTTGTGTAAATCTCCTGATGTGCTTCATAAAGTGCATTCCAGTTTCCCTACACTGAACTTCTGAAAGTTTCACTTAAACGACCTAAACTCCGGACTGACCTGAAGCTGCGACTAATTACTTGTGAATAGTTTTCAATGTCTCGTTAAATCAACTTTATGCATGACCATCACGTTTCAGTCTTAGTTATGGTTTATCTAATAAGTCTAAATGTTATTCAGTATCTATCTAGTCTCTATTACCTGTTAACTAGCTAATTAGACACTAAAATCATTCAACATAATTTTAAAGACATATTTAGAGAATATTAATTTCCGTTTCCGAAACGAATTCCTAATCAGTTATCTAAACAGAAATTATTCTATAGCGGAAATGAGTCAAGACTCAGGTATAGGCATTTGTTTGATAACTGGATAGACAGGCTAGTAACACACTTACAATGCAAACTAACCAACAGTTCAAACAGTTCACCGTTACTTTGCCTACGTCCTTTCTGTTGATTATGTTCTGTTTTGATTCTGACGCTTATATCACATACCTCACAACGTTTTTCTAACCGGACGCTATATTAACGTTTTATTTGTAGCAGGAGCATGGGTTATAAACATCGATATTTTCAACCGCCATTCCAGCATTTGACATCACAGTTAAGAACCTGAAAAACTAAGCCCTCTTTATTAACCAATTTAGTCGGGACAAACATGTTAACCAAAATATAGGCCTATGCTAGAAAACGAATGTTTGGGAATCTAAAATGTTTTTTTTTTTGTACTGACTTGAAAATGTAGAAGTCATAAAATAAAAACAATTATAACAAAGTTTGTACAAAAAATGACTGTGCCTAAAACTGTTGCACAGAACTGTATATATCACACGTCAGTGTGCATGTTTTGTATATTGGCTCCATTTTCGATATACAGTGTTCTCCATTAGATTGAGCTTACAATGCAAAAAGTTTAGATTTTAATGAATTGCTAAATATAGGCTAAAACAAACCGACATAAAAACCACAGAATAAAAGTCAGAAACACAGAAACACGTATGTAATCGGATTTTCTATTGTTCGTGTTTTTATATTTATTCGTTTTGTTTGTTTATTTGCTTGTTTGTTTGTTTGTTTGTTTGTTTGTTTATCGTGGGTTAAGCTAATAATATTAGGCGAATTATTAATAATTTCTATCACGACACATCAGCATGCTCACCACACTGTCTTAGGATGAGAGATAACAATAATAGTTCCAGCTTGTAGTGTGTATAGCCAGGAAGACAAATCTATCATAAATAACAACACTGTATCAGCTCTATTAATATTAGTTCCTTAATAATACATGCACTCTCTTTATCGTGCGCGGACAAAAAGAGGACAAAAAGTGTTTTGGATAGCTTATAGTTTTTGAAATTGGACATTGTGGTTACTTTTTTTTCGCATGTTCTGTAACCAAATCAAAAAATTCAAGTGTTGCGCGAACTGCAATATTTCTGCACATGGAAATCACGAAAATGTACTATTGTTTTTGCAGCATTGTTTTTGCGGTTCTAATATATTAGGGTTTTTTTTGTTGTTCATATTTTTATCCATGTCGATATTTCACGAGTCTTCAGACACGAGCCAAATCAAAGTCAGTCAGGTCTCTAGAAATTTTGATTGAAAATTATTTACATTCTTCTTGATCAAATATTAGATTGTGCTTATTATGTACAAATGATTGTGAAATTATTAAATAATGCCGTGTCAAAACCATGAAAAATTATTTAAAAATATTTCCAAAATCACTAAATTTGTAAGTAAAATTAAAATAAAGTTAAAGCGCCACCAGCTACATTTTGGAGCGTGTGGTTATGATGTTAACCCAGGTTAACGAATAAAATTCTGACATTTGAATGTAATTCTAGGTAAATGTTTATCTTTCTTGAAAAATATGATAGACATCTATTAACACACGAGTTCAAATTAAAATGCATAAAAAAATTATGGCACTTACTGGCAGGATTATATAGACCTATGATTGCTTAATAATTAGTAGGCCTATATTCCTTAACAACATAAATAGATGAACCTAGCCCTTTATGCATATCAGTTTACAACAAATCCTAAGACTGTAAATATAACGTTTCACACATTCGTACGTATTTGAGGTTACAGTCAAAATTAAAGGTTTACATAACTCCTCAAAGCCTAGTAAACAGCCTGTCCCTTTTATTTATTTGTTTGTTTGTCTGTTTTATTTAATATATTTTTTTTAAGTTAAAACTATATTAGACCTCGTATCTTGACAGTTGTAATGACCCGTTGCCTTACCGGATGAAGGCCGGTCTGAGTATCTGGTGCAGTAAACCCAGGCGGGCCAAAGAAGCGCGCGAGGGTCCTTACCGCCCGCCGCTTCTCCACTACTGAGCTCTGCGCCTTGCGCTGATTCTCTAGCATGGTCTGGCACTGTTACTCGACTCGATTTGTCCTCTCTGTGGCTTGATGGTGACGAGGCCGAAGAGGACGTGCAAGAGGAAACGCTGTCGGTGTAGTCTGGGCATGGAGTTCCGGGCGGCGCGGGCCTATCCTGCCCGCCCCTATCAGAGTCATTAGGCCGCTCCCTGGTTCCTGTTCCGCGGATCCTTCTTGCAGCCAAAGTCAGGACGGAGTATGTCATCGATGAAAAAGTTAGTGGACCTGTGAGCTGGATGCAATTCAGGCTGCAGCAGAGGCGGCGGTGGGGACACCAGGCTCAGGGACAGAGACCCACTGTCTGCTTCACTCGGGTCCCGACTGGCTGGATCGTGCAGATCTTCCATGGTTGACGACTGCTCTTCCTTTCTTCGCTTTCCAATAGGGGCACCAGACGGGTCTGGAACCAGCTACTCTTTCCTGAATGTGACGAGGCATACGGCGTTGAGAAATGTTATCTAAGGCGACGCGCTAATTGCCTGAGCGGATTGGAGCGCATTTTAATAGTCAGCTCGTCGACACGCCTCGGAAACGGAGCTTGCGCGTGCTTGCCGCATCCGTGTTTTGACAGGACTGACAGCGCATGGTGCGCAGCCTTCCCGCATCTCCGCGACGTCTCCACAATTTATGACACTGGGGCAATCATGAGCTCTGTTAGCCCAAGGATCTCTCCCACTGTCGGACTCACTTAAGCCGGAAACAACGTCAGCTCACTCTATGTTTTATAGAGCCTATCTATGAGCGAGGCACTCTCTGCCACGTGTGTCTCCGTCCAATGCCGAGTGTCTTCTAGATCTCAAAAAAGCACTCAACCCGACTTTCCTTCTGAGCTACAGAAGTGCAGAGGGGTAGTAGGCCTAAACAAATGAGCATTCACCGTATGCGCAATATAATATAATATAATATAATATAATATAATATAATATAATATAATATAATATAATATAATATAATATAATATAATATAATATAATATAATATAATATATAAATTAATCTAATGTTATAATATTAGCCTAGTAATGTAGTAGGCCTTATTATTATTATTATTATTATTATTATTATTATTATTATTATTATAGAGCCTTACACAGTTAATAGTGATAGTAATAAGCCTGTAACGACTCACTTACTGAAAATTCATTGGTTGATAAATATGAAACCCGTGCACAGCTTTGTGTTGTAATAAATTATGTCTCGGCGTGGGCAGGTCTGAGAACTCTATCCACAGCACTATTTGTTGGAAGGTAATTAAATTCTAATTAGGACACCAAGGCTTGCTCGTTTTGTGAGTCAGCTCCATTCAGGCGCTTAATGGCCGAACAGCCTGCTATCTCTCCTGCAGGAAGCGCATCGAGAGCGTCCGTGAGAGATAATTTATAGGGTTTAATTACTCCGCATTCAGCGCGATCAGCTAGGCGTTCATCATATCGCAGTGAATAGAGTAGAGTGAAACCCGCCGCTTAATCACGCGCGAGCGGGGACGAGTTTCCGCTGCACCGCGGTCCACAGACGCTGCGCACTCACCCAGGGTTCACTGAGACAACATTTATATACCGGACTTGATTGACGCTTAAGCGTTTAGTGATTAATTTCAGCGCGTTGTGTAAAAACACATGATAAATGTCGTTTTCAACGCGGGAAAACATTGCTTAATGTGCAGTTAAATATGCTGCCCAGCTCAACTTGTTCCCATGAGAAATGACTGAAACAGTGAGAACTTACTGCAAATGCAGCATACGCCTAGTGCAACTCTTATGAAATTAGACATGATGTAGGCTAGTTTTCCCACTTTAATTAATGCACATGGTTCATGCTTATTCAAATGATTTAATTCAAGCAGTAGAGTAACATATGACTGTAAGTGCCGGGTTCAGCAAGAAAAAATAAGCCCAAAATAAAGGTTATGGATGATATATTAATTATATGACTGTGTTTTGTTCGTTGGTCAATTGTAGCATGGAAACAGTAGATTAGCAAGTATTCAGCTGTCTTATATCTAGAAATATTCGATTGCTTCATGATCGTAATTGAAATTATTTGTAGTATTATTCAGGTATCTTCTGGATTTAGAACTACACTGTATGTAATTTACGCGATTGATAATAATTCTGCTGTGCATGCACGAGGATTTCATTTGATCGTGGAACCTCCGAGCTAATAAAAGTTTTTATTATGTCTCAGTCCAATGCCGAATGTCTTTTTTCTTTTAACAGTTCTGGACGCGTGATTGAGCTATTATTATTATTATTATTATTATTATTATTATTATTATTATTATTATTATTATTATTATTATTATTATTATTATTAATTTTTTATTTATTTTTTTTTTTTGATACGTTGCAGGACATATTCTTTTGTTACTCACCACCAGCGTAAAAAAGCTCAGAGTCACTGCGATGGATGCAAAATAAAAAACAAACAAACAACAACAACAACAACAACAACAACAACAATAACTTTTCACCTTTTGTTTAAGGTGGTAAGCTGGGCAAGGAAATGACTATAGCCTACCTACAACTAGGCTTTCATTACTTTTCTTTTTAATGTAAGCGCTCTTCCATTATCATACAAAACTCATTCGTTTGAAATCTGAAATATTTGTATTTATATAATATAATATAATAATTCGTTGACTTAAATTTAATGCGTTTAATTTGTTCGACCACAGACGAACTACTTGGGCATTTTATTCTGTTTTTGTTTTGACAAATCGACTTAAAGAAAGTTAATTTACTGCAATTTCATAGCCATTCAAAATTTATGAATATAAGAGAGACGCACTCCAACTATCAGCAAATGTAGATTGTTTTAAACTACCAGAGATTATTTGGTGTAAAGAGGGGGAATTTGTTTACAACCCCAATTCCAAAAAAGTTGGGACACTGTATAAAATGTAAATAAAAACAGAATGCAATGATTTGCATATCATAAACCAATGTTATTTACAATAGAACATAGAAAACACAGCCTATGACATGTTTAAAGTGATTAGGCGAAATGTACAATTGGGAAAGAAAAATAGAAAATATATATTTTAAATGTGTTGAACAACCTACGTTCAAGCACGTGCAGCAACTCCTTCGTGCACCTCTCACTCCATCTAGTGGCGAATGAAAATTGAACTAGCGCTCCATGCAAAATGTGAATATGTGTCTAAACAGTGAATGAGTATAATAAGCTTTCAGGTTTTCATTAAGCATTAATCTTCCTATACAAGTAAGAGACTGCAGTTAAATCCAACGGGACCTGTATTATATGCCTAATAGTTATTGTAGGCTAAGAGTGACATCCTTGAATGGAAAGAAAGCTGTGCAGATTCAGTACCGTCTACATGCTTGTCATGTGTCAGACACTGTTCTCAGTAACTGCACAGATACCTACAGAGATAAACACTTGATTTTGCACAGGCAATAGAATATAAAACAACAGTTCATATTATGCTCAAAAGTTATCGGAGTGATGAGAAAGCACATTAAACATATGAGAAGACCAGGGCCCTGTGTGAAGATCTTGATAGTCATGCTACTGGGACACTGAGAAAGCGAAAAAACCTGAAGGACTATGTAGTCAAGGCATCTTGTGGCACATGGTCACACCTCACTGCTGGAGATAATCTGAGAGGGAGAGTCTTTTTTTCAGTTCTTGATAGAATGCTAGAGCAGCTTGAGAATAGATTTTCTGGCATTGGGGAAAAAATTTGTTGGGCATACAGGCATGTCACCATGACTCAGAACAGTTCCTGAATGAAGAGGCACTCAAAAAACTTGCTAATCATCACAACATCCACTTACAGCCTGAAGAGTTTACTCTTGCAACGAATTCCTTCACAGAAAAATAGAAGACATAGTACCTAGCATTCAAAGTGTCTTTCCCTTTTGTATGGTGAGCTGCTCCCCTCCCTTAAAACCGTCTTTCAATCTTCTTTAACCATCCCAGTCACCAGCTGCAGTCACCTCGTGAAAGGTCTTTCAATGCCCTGCACCGACTGCACACATGCCTGAGAAATATAATGGGCCATGACCGGCTAAGTAACTTGGCTATAATGTCAATTGAGAGGGAGATGTTGGCTGGTGTGGACCATGGGGAGGTCATCGACATATTTGCATAGCTAAAAACAAGAGGCTTCAGCCTAGCACTTCCACCCTCAAAGCACTAGGAAGAGAAGCACGGACAGTAAAGAGATTCAGCAATTCAGTTTCATAATATCACCACCCCTTTCTTCCCTTCCAACTCTCGAATTTATGCCCTCATATATGCAGTTACACACTAAGCGCACATTTAATATATTATTCTCAATATAACAAAAATTAAAGGCCTATGCTATCTTCATTTCCATTCAATATGAAGTAGCCTATATAGCCCACTTTTATGGATGGGAAATTACACTATTTAACAAACTAATAAATAACTTTCATCGGCAATTTAGTAAACTGAATACAGTATCAGCAGTATCAGCTACCACATTGTTGGGTTTTGTTTTATTACTTTACTTTTCCATAGCCTACTATTTGTCATAGTATTTCCATAATGTATGATAGACATTTGCACTCCTCTATATTTTTTCTGGTCAGAATTATAGCCTGGAAAGCCACTAGAAAGACCTGTTGCTGTAAATGGGCTTCCCTCATTTTAGCTAAAACATGTAAGAATCCCTGATTATTGACCATTTTGATCATTATAAAAATGTCTGTTTTAGTGACAAACTTACTTTTTAACTTACTATTAATCATTAATAGATTTTAAGACTTTTCTCACTGTTTATTAGCTTCAGCGAACACAGTTGTCTTTCTTTCTAATTGCAAATAAATTCAGTCATTTAATTTCATTTTAACTTTATGTCCTTCTCATAGTGCAGCCTGGGAAAGTTGGTTCATGTCAATACTGAAGTAGGCTGAATTTAACCAGATAATATAATTTAAAAGACAGAATTCAGTCATTGTCAGTCATTCATTTTATATTTAATAGTTTCTCATGTTTTACTACCTGTACCATTGAGGTGGGACTTGTGGTTCATATCAAGTGGGTCTATCAGCAATGATTTTGCAACCAGATTATGAAAGTTTATTTAATCAGATTGGTTAGTTGTTTTCAACTATCATTCATGAAATTGTCATTGTATTATGGGTTTTTGATTATTTTCCGTCATGTAGGCTTTATAATAATGGTAGTAGGTATCTGATATTATGCTGGGTGAGACATATGACTGGCTGCATTGTTCATGTAGGGCGCATGGTGGCTTAGTGGTTAGCACGTTTGCCTCACACCTCCAGGGTCTGGGGTTTGACTCCCATGTGTGTGCGGAGTTTTCATGTTCTCCCTGTGTTGCAGGGGTTTCCTCCAGGTACTCCGGTTTCCTCCCCCAGTCCAAAGACATGCATGGTAGGCTGATTGGCATGTCTAAAGTGTCCATAGTGTATGAGTAGTTCATAGAGAATGAGTGTGTATGTGATTGTGCCCTGCGATGACCTGGCACCTTGTCCAGGGTGTACCCTGCCTTGTGCCTGATGCTCCCTGGGATAGGCTCCAGGTCCCTCCGCGACCCTGAAGAAGGAGTAAGTGGTAGAAGATGGATGGATGGGTGGATGGATTGTTCATGTGCAGATTATATGATAAATCAAATACAAATTTTGATTTGTATTCTCTTTTTTGATTCCTCTCTTTAATGCAATTAGCCCTCATATGGAAGAAAATAAATTATGGAAACAATCTATTTAGAAGTACATTTTAAAATATTTTTTTTGACTTAGAAGAATCTCAGCCTGGATGATTAACAGTCCAGCTAACGCCTCGTTCTACATTACAGATTTCCACACATATCCAGATTTTCTGAAGGGCCACAGCACCTAATAGAACAATATTTCTTCTCTGCAAACACACCTAACTAACTTACCAATGCTTTTATCCAAAGCAACCCAGAAGTGAGGCGTACTGCAGTCCAATCTTGATTCTATTTGTTACTATAAAAAGTCAAAGCAGGTGTGCTGGAGCAGAGAAAACTGTCAAGTCAGTCAAATTAGGTTTGATTGTTTATTTTTAAAATGCTTGCTTTACATGCTTTTGAAAATGTTCACTTTTTTTTAAAAAACACTCCCAGCTTTAGTTGGCCTGAAATAATTAAATGGGGGTGAATTCAGGTATACTGGAACATCAGGTAAATTTTACTGTAGAAGCATCTCTGGCTTATAAATGAGTCAGAAATTTAAACAATGTGGAAATTCACAAAATTAATTCATCCTACATTCGAATAAATACTGTCAATTTCAATACTCAAGAGTACTATATAAAAACAGCCACTAGGTGGCGGGCTAGTCTAAAGTTCCAAAAGGTGTATTGCCATTTGGTTCATATTTGGTTCCTTTGGTTTCCGTTTATGTCTTTTATCTTTAAGTCTTTAAGTTTTGCCTTTAATCTTGGCATTGTGTACTAAATAAGTAAATTATTCAGTCTGAAAATACTGAAATCAGTTTCATGCAGTACGCTGGATGCATTGGAGTGAACTGTAGAGTTCAAGATGACTGTACTTATACACACACAAACACACACACACACACACAATTATATATATAACCCGCCACTGCCACCCACTCACTTTGTGGCCCTTCTGAAGATCCCTACCACCCGAAAAACCATAGACCTCCGCGTATGCCACGTCTTCTGGCAGCACAGCATCCCCAAGGACATTGTCTCTGACCATGGGCCTCAGCTCAGGTCAGGCAAAGTGGGCCAACCAACAACTGGAAGCAGTGCTGCGGTCCATCACTGCCAACAACCCCACCACCTGGAGTATGCCCGCAACTCCCTAACTAGTACCGCCACCAGCATGTCCCCCTTTGAGTGCTCCCTGGGCTAACAGCCTCCCTTGTTCCTGGTCCAGGAAGATGACATCGCTATCCCCTCCATGCAGCTGGGTATGAAGAGAGGCTCATTCCATCCTGGTCTGCTCCACTGTGTGCAACCATCGCCTGGCTGACCTTCATCAGGTTCCAGCTCCCAACTACCAGCAGGGCCTCTGACTGAGCTAAGAAACTCTCCCCTCGTTATCTGGGTCCTTTCACCATTTAGAGCAGTGGTGTCAAACTCATTTTAGTTCAGGGGCCACATACAGTCTAATTAGTTGTCATGTGGGCCAGGCCAGTAAAATCATAGTATAATCACCTGTAAATAACAAGAAGTCCATGTTTTCACCTTTGTTTTCATGCAAAGACATTTATATTTAATGAAATATCCTTTTATAAAATATATCATAAGCAACCTCAGATTTCTTAAGACAAACGTGCAATTTGCTTCTGATTATCATTCACATACATGTGCATTACAACTGCTCACAGTGTTTGTACAAATGCAAAAAAAAAAAACTTCACAGGTATTTGGAACTGAAAAATATAGTATTTCACTTCAAAATTTATGGCATTGCATGAACAATAGGATTCCACCAAACCAAACTCTTTTGTACTAAAGCTGTTGACTAACATTAAATTGCAAAAAAAAAAAAAAAAAACTATTACCCATTCATCTCTGTGAATAAATAGGAAGCAGCCCATTTTTCATGGAAAACTCTACATTCTGTATCCACTTTTCTGCTTTTTGGCAGACATTTTGGCTAATGTGGGTGTGGGGACGAGTAGAAAATAGAGTAGACTACACTGTGATAACAAACAGCAGACGTCACATTACTGCCATCTGCTGTTCAGTCCCAGAGATGTGCCGCGTCTTTTACCCCCTAGCGGAAAATTTAGGAATAGCAAATTAAAAACGACAAGTTCGTGTCTTTTATGTATATTTTTTTTCACTTTCAAAATTCGTCCTGCGGGCCGGATTGAACCCTCTAGCGGGCCGGTTTTGGCCCGCGGGCCGTACGTTTGACACCCATGATTTAGAGCATAATCAAACCCACTGCTGTAAAATCCAAACTCTCCAGTTCCCTGGGCATCCATCCCAACTTTAACATCTAAGCCCATTCCCGACAGCCCATTTTTCTAATTTTCAGTAAATGCTTTTTCTGGGTCAGGGTTGTGGTGGATCCAGCGCTTATCACAGGAATACTGGGCACATGGCAGGAATACACACTAAATGGGAAGCCAGCTTAAAGTAGGACACATGCACAGGATCAAACCATCAACACTGGAGCTGTGACAATACAAGGCTACCTGTCGCACTCCAACAAAAATTTCAACATCAAATTAATGCTGAGTGCTGTGGTTATGTGCATTTTTGTATATTGATGTTACTTTATGTTACATAATTTGTGGAGTAACCTTGTGTGTAAGAAACATAGTATATAAATTGAACAAACAAATAAATAAATGTGTCTATCCTTGCTGTAATAATGTAATGGCTAATGAACAAATACAGACAGGAAGGCTCAATTTAAGGGTTTATAGGGTACCTCCAAATAAGATTATGTCATCTTTAAATCTTCAACGTGCATTACTGAATTATAATTGTGAGTATAAAAAAATTATTGCATACAATTGCATGTGTGTGTGTGTGTTGGCTGGGTGGATGGGGAAGGGTGGGTTGGTTGTTTTGGACATTCAGGCACAGGTTATTCCAGCATCCTCACTGTGTTGGCAGTCATTCACTCCAATGCCTCGATGATTACAATCAAATACGCTGGCCTCTGTTCCTGTACACTGCAAGTCATCCAGCCAGATCCGACCTGAGCCTGGAATACATCATGCATAGCACCATATTTAGACCCACCTCCCCTCAAGGTTTTGGATGAGGACGTCAGTGTTAGTTATACAAATTTGAAAAACAAATCTTGGAAGAATAAAAACCCTACTAGAAATAGCATGCTGTCATTACATTATCACTGAAACATCTCATTTAGCACTAATATTTCAGATTAAAAAAAAAAAACTGATAATACTGTATTTGCATGCATGACTCGCTTTGGATGTTGTTAACCTGATGTTACACTGAGTTTTAACTAAATAAATGAGTATAAGGTAATGCTTTATAGAAACAAGAAGAAGCTGTAGTGACTCACCTTGTGGCGCTGTGAAAACACGTGTAGCTCGCTGGAAACCCAGCATTTTACACAATACTGTGGCGTCCATAGAGTCAAAACTGTCATCACACACCGTGCCCCACTCTGAGTTATACAGTACCTCTACTCTGCCTGATGTAGAAGAGCCAATCAAGCGCACCTCTAATGAGACAAACACAGGTCAGACATAAATTAGATACTCTGCAGATGATACAAGATACAATCATACATTGGATCTTGTATAGTAGCACTACTTGTATTGTTCTCTGCTTGATATATCACTTTGCTAATTTGTAAGTCGTTTTGGATAAAAGTGTCTGCCAAGTGAATAAATGTAAATGTAAATAAATGTACAATCAAGTAGCTGGACACACACACACAAACACACACACAATATTGCAATATTCAATAATATGTCCATTAGAAGTATAATTACTTGGATTAATTTGCGGTTCTCCCTTATTTCCTTTAGGACCTTGAAGTCCTTGATCTCCCTTTTGCCCCTTTTGACCCATAGGACCTGGAGGACAGAAATATAGCAAGATAAACACATTAACCTTAGAATTAAAAAGACCCATAGTTCCTTAACCATTTATACTAATATACAGTGGGGGGAAAAAGTATTTGATCTCCTGCTCATTTTGTACGTTTGCCCACTGACAAAGAAATGATCAGTCTATAATTTTAATGGTAGGTTTATTTGAACAGTGAGACAGAATAACAACAAAAAAAATCCAGAAAAACGCATGTCTAAAATGTTATAAATCGTTTTGCATTTTAATGAGGGAAATAAGTATTTGACCCCTCTGCAAAACATCTCATCTGACCACAACACTTTCACCAAGTTTTCCTCTGGTGGTCAGATGCGACCAAAATGGAGCTCTTTGGCATCACCTCAACTCGCCGTGTTTGGAAGAGGAGGAATGTTGCCAATGACCCCAAGAACACCATCCCTACCGTCAAACATGGAGGTGGAAACATTATGCTTTGAGGGTATTTTTCTGCTAAGGGGACAGGACAACTTCACCGCATCAAAGGGACGATGGACCGTCAAATCTTGGGTGAGAACCCCCTTCCTTCAGCCAGGGCATTGAAAAAAGGTAATTACTAAGTCATTGCCAAGTACTAAGTCATGTTTTGCAGAGGGGTCAAATACATATTTCCCTCATTAAAATGCAAATCAATTTATAAAATTTTTGACATGCGTTTTTCTGGATTTTATTTTTTGTTATTTTGTCTCTCACTGTTCAAATAAACCTACCATTAAAATTATAGACTGATCATTTCTTTGTCAGTGGGCAAACGTACAAAATCAGCAGGGGATCAAATACCTTTTCCCCCCACTGTATATGCTGCACAGTCTACACATACACAGACAAAAAAATACTTCTACACATACCTGCATCACCCTTTGGTCCCTGTAAACCAGGAGAGCCTACAAGATTGTGTGAGACAGAGAGGCTAGTAAGGAGATCTTGAACATGTATAATGAATCTCAGAATAAACATTCACATCAGTGTACTCACCAGTGCCTCCTTTACTGCCTGGCGCCCCTTTAGCTCCAGATAAACCTGCACATTGTGTATACTATAAATACCATCATGATTCATTCAAGATCATATTATAATTATATAGTACATAAACCTAATGTCTGTAACATAATAATCAGTCTAATATTTTATTTACCAGCAAATCCTCTTTCTCCCTTTGCCCCTGGAACACCAGGAGTACCTAGAGGAATTTGCATATTATTATAAAACTTCATAACTACACTATGTGTGATCCAATCATAGTCAGTGTGACTTGTGCTCTCCTTACCTACAGTGATTTCTCCCTTGTCTCCCTTCTCTCCAGCTGAACCTTTCGCTCCAGCGGGCCCTTGCAGCCCATTTGGGCCCCTTGGTCCAGGAGATCCTGAGAGTTCAAGAAAAAGTTCACATTAACTGAGACTTCAGTTAGTACCAGGTTATTTCAACTGGACTGGTTGTGAGATGCACAATTTGCTCGCCCATCAAGTGGTTATACCATTGTTACTAGGCAACATTAGGATGTGAAATTTTGAGCAAGCTACAAATCAATCCGAGAATCAGTCAGTGCTCTGATACTTATCGCTACTGAGAATAAGAATGACACAAAATTCTGTTTGGATGTTGTTCTCTATTTATGATCACTCAGCATTCTGATGCTGCTCTTTATTGAGAGTTTGGCCACAGCATGACTTGTTGAAACAGACAATGTGTGCTGACTGATTATATTCACTGAAATGTTATATCTATGTTTGCTGAATTTGCACAAACTCATTAGTCAAGCTTCTATCACTGGACCATTGTTTTTCATGGAGACTGGAGACATTCTGTGTCCTTTGAGATCAACCAGTTCCCAGTTAATACTGCCACATACACCTTAAGGGTCGACATGAAAGATATGCTTCTAGCTGACTGCTAGAGAAGATTATTTGCAGTGTAAGATAATGATATCATGTACCGAGTTTCACACTACAGTGTTAAAACGTTCTACTTGCTTGCATACAACAATCATACACATAGATGGAGTATGCACAGTCATAAGAGTGTTCCTGAGCCATTGCAGACATGCCAGTATGCTGTGTTGAGTGTTAAAAAGTGTGTGGTTTACTGTAACACTGTCAGCCATTTATCTGTAATCTTGTTTGGTGTATAATATCAGAGGAATGATAATGTATAGTCAGTGGTATTTACATAGCCTGCAAGCTTCATGCATTGCTATTGCATTGCTACAAGAAGTTGGGAAAGTTCAATATTTCAAAAGAATTTAAGATTTTATTAAAGTTTAGAAATGTGTTACTCTGCTTCTACAACACCCACACTGTTCCTATTAGCAACAAGAAACAAATAATTAGAGAATTATATTTGCATCTTGAATTCAGGTTCTCACCTCTTTGATAAGATAAGAATGGGAAGGATAGACTAGCTTTATGTAATAGGGACCTTTCTTAGGCTATCCATATAGGGTCATAGTCAAAGTCATAGTATGATGACCTTAATGATGATATTGGTACTTCTCAAGGACAAGACCACAAGGGAATACTCAATAGTTCTGAAGGAAATCTTCTAGGTGGTCCAGAATGAAAGGAAGTAGAACAGCCATAATCATTCTTCTAGCATATGATGATTACAAAGGCTATAAAGGTGTTCAAAACATTTTATTCTAAATAAGCCTATAGCTGTAGTTTCACATTGATTATTATCATCTGCCCTTGGGAACAAAGTTTTACATTTGTCACTGGAAAGTAGATGTGTTGAAATTAAAACTCTCTGAAGAACAAAGGATTTTAATGCAACCCAGACAGCCCTCTTTTTTTCCAGTGTGTTATAACAGAGGATAATTTTTTTTCCTGAAAATTTATGACAAGAATAGAGTCTAATGTACTCTATCCTGTGAAAAGTACCACAAGAGTGGGGTATTAATATGGAATGTTATCTTATTCTCACCACTTGGCCCTGGAGCACCCTTTGGTCCTTGTAAGCCTTGTATTCCTTTAGGTCCTATAGAAAAGGTGGAAAATGCTTAGTATACAGCGGACTTGATAAACTGTATGTTAAAAAAAAAACACCAACAACAACAAAAAAACTTTATTATGAAGGTGGGTCCTGGATCACCTGTTGCTCCGGTGTTCCCTGGTGGCCCAGCTCTACCTGGTTCTCCTGGCTGACCTTTTGCACCTGGAACACCTTGAGAGAATAGACAGTGAGATAAGATTAAATTATTAATGTTATATGACTGCAATTACAGTTTTCAAACACACCTTACAATCAAATTGTTTAAAAATATATTTTAAAAATAACACTTGATGGCTTATTTAGAAGCATTTTAGGTGAATACAAACCTGGTGGTCCACTAAGTCCTATTTGACCATTAATACCAGAAGCACCTGGAGAGGAAAGAGGAGAGAGATGAGAGAGATTACTGGGAGATTTACAGGGCAGAAATATATATAGTATATGCATGGTAGAACCTGCAGTATCGTTATAGAATCCTTCTACTGACTAAATAGTTTACAGTGTATATTAGAATTGCAGTAGAACTAGGTGGTGAAAGAATCATGGTTTCAGGTCGTTTGTGCATCCATCTGAGATTCTCATTAGAGTGATATTTCAACAATGTTTAGGTGAATGTTTGTAGGATTTATATGGAATTATCATTGTTACTAGCTGATGAACTGATTAGACTTCCAAACAGGGTCAAGGTCACAGCAATGTCAAATGCCTGAAAAGTCCAAAAAGTCTGCTTTGTTATTTCTCTCTATAAATTATAAACTGTATGGAGTTGTGTAAGGTGCTCAGAAACAATGCATGCAGTGCTTTACCACGAGGGCCTGAGAGCCCAGGTGGGCCTACTTGTCCTTTAATGCCTGTTTCTCCTTTCTCTCCCTTTAGACCTATGGGTCCAGGCTGACCTGCTTTACCTTTGAAACGTGTAGGCACAAAGACATGGGCAGATTTGCAAAGTAAGTACATAGAGCAAGGCTGTGACACAATAAACAGATAAGCACATACACATAGAAAAAGCCAGGTTATTCTATATTTCACATACTGACCTGGTGATCCAGGGTCTCCTTTAAGTCCTGGTGTTCCTGGGAGTCCATCTAAGCCTTTAACACCAGGTGGACCTGACAACAACAGATGTAGGACAAGATCAAGTACTAAGATTAGGCAACAGGAAACATAAAAGTACTTAAATTTTACTTATAGGTTTCAATAGTAAAACCACAAAGGCAACCAAATTAAATAAGTATAGTGCCTCTTTAGCACCCCCACTGTGTGCAATATGTAGTAAGTGTTTATTTAAAATAATATATAGTTCTAACAATTACCTACAGGTATTTATTGTTATAAAAGTAGTTACTGTTATACAACCACCACAAGATAACTCCCTCACCCTGCCTGTGGGATCCCTTTATTGTATATAAATGTGTGTAAATATGAAGAAATGAAGAAAATAACAAAACTAATTTTGATTCATATTTATGAAGACTATGCATTTTTAGCATCTTTTTCACTTCAGTACTCTCAGGTGTAAATAACCTAACCCTATATGACCCGATCATAATCTCTGTAATGTAAAAATTATCCCAAGGCCATCTAAGGCTTAACATACTTAATAATTTATGTTGAAAATAGCTGCTTTTAGTAAATAATTACAATGGATCATTTGGACTCTAGTAGTATGTAAGGGGATAAAGGATAGAACATGCATGTTCATTACTGCTGCATGTAATCCTGAGATTACACACTCCAAGTCAGTACTGGTTAGTCGGAGGCAATGTACACACAAACTTTAGTGAGCGAATTCATGCTTAAGGATATGTGGAGTCTGTTTAAATTTGATCAAGTCTACATGGAATTGATAGGTAAAGTTGTGTTTAATGTATCATTCTGGATATGACTAGGAAAGGGGATGATATGTAGTTGAGTTAGGAGCAGAATACAGATATGACACTTTGCATTTGGGGCATTGAGGAAATTTAGAGAGCTACTATATCCTTGTTTTGTGGAATTTGAATTGAGGGAGAGTGTGGTAAGGTTGCTGTGTTGCTGTGATGCAGTGTAAGCACTATTTAAATAGAGAACTCACCCCCCAAACCTTGCATCCCCCTAGCACCTGGTGGTCCAGGAGGTCCTGGAGGTCCAGAAAGTGCTATTGACAAGAACAAAACAAACAAACATAATACATAAGTGCATATGTATCTCATGTGGTGCATATATAGTGGCTGAATGCATATAATTTATACTTTTCAAACACACTACAAACACACTGTCATTTTACTCATTTTAACTATTAAAGATGCATTGTGAAATGTTTAAAGGGTTTATAGATTTATAATAATTTTATTTGAAAATGCTTAAAACACATTCTGATTTGCAGTACGGCCATGCAAGAGATTTAGTTAATTTGTTCATTTCCAGTACATGAATTAGGTCCTACCCCAGCCAGAACCGACATGTTCAGTGCTACCCAGTTTCCTAAATAGGCAACCTGTGAGACATGTATAGGTTAAACAAAGTCCAAGTTTTCTTTCAACTACAATTTGCCTCATAGGCAGAAGGGGGCACTAAAATTCGGAACCTGCTACTTAATAGAGGTCACAAAACAGAACATGCTCTGGGTTTGAAATCGATGGCAAAATTATTTGTTTACTGGAATTCTTTTGATGTCAATGTTAATTAAAAACAAAAAGAAGAAAAAGTGTTTATGCAGTGCAGATACAGCTCTGCTAATGGTAAAATACGTTTATGCACTGTTTTGTGTGCGTGTGTGTGTGTGTGGGTGTGTGTGGGTAAGAGACCTTTCTCCTGGCTGATGTTGTCCACTTTATACTGGAGCTGGAGAGCACTGGAATTGAGTAGGTACACTTGTGACATCAGAGACTCCAGACCTCTCTCATCCCCACACAGGCTGGACAGGCAATGCTAAAGAAAGTCCACAATTCCCTCAATTAAAACTGTATTAGAATGTTTGTGTCTATATGTGTGTCAGTGTGTGTATGTTTACCTGATCTAAAGGAGAGCTCTTTTGTTTTAAAATGGTGGATTCATGCTGATCTGCATTTTGTTTCCTTGTCAGTTCAGAGTGAACCCATGCCTCCAGAGTGAAGACTGCACATAGTACATACATAAACAAACAAAACAATAGACCAAGACTACAGTGCCTTGCAAAAGTATTAAAGTCTTTACATTAAAATTTTATATCTTTATGTTTGAAGCCTGAAATGTGGCAAAAGGTTGAAAAGTTCAAGGGGGCCGAATACTTTCGCAAGGCACTGTATATTAGCACCTTTAATTCAATTTCCTGAAACAAATCATGAGCTTAGCATTATCTTAATATTATTTGGTTAAATAAATCTACTTTATAATCAATCAATATATAATTAATATTTGAAAAAACATTTCAAATTATATTGCTCAAAACAAGCATTACAGTCCTGTTGTGTGCAACAACAGGTGGTTATGGGTCACAAAAAGCTGTTACAATGCTTTTATATGTGCTTAAAAGATTGAATAATTCTAAGACAATCTGTCTTCATTTAGCATATTTACTGTTCCTAAAATGTGGATTTTCGGGAAAATTCTGAGATTATTATCATCCATCCATCTTCTACCACTTACTCTTTTTTCAGGGTCACGGGGGAACCTGGAGCCTATCCCAGGGAGCATCGGGCACAAGGCAGGGTACACCCTGGATAGGGTGCCAATCCATGGCAGGGCATAATCACATACACACTCACACACCCATTCATACACTACGGATACTTTAGAGACGCCAATCGTCCTACCGTGATTGTCTTTGGACTGAGGAAACCAGAGTACTCGGAGGGAACCCCCACAGCAAACTCTGCACACACCTCCGGCGGGACTCAAAACCCGGACCTTGGAGGTGTGAGGCGAACATGCTAACCACTAAGACACTAAGTGCACCCTGAGATTCATAACAAGGTACACAAATTGTCAAAAATATTAATTGACAGGCTGACTGTTTAAAGTATTTTTTTAATTACACTAAACTTCCTTAAATTAAGGGTTGTGTGTGTGTTTGTTTGTGTGTGCATTTTTCTTGTGAGATTTGAAGAACTGTATTTGTATAGGACATTTTTGGATTACTGGAATATAGTAATACCATAAGTGGACACTAAAAAGAACACACAAGTAAATCTCATTTAATACCACATTTACAAGGACACGTTTGAGTCCATTATATAAATAGGTAATTAACTAAACAAAAAAAAAATCAAAATACTATAGTCTGTCAAGTATATTTTCAGATTATTCCATTAGCATTATCAAACTTTAGTGAAAGTATTTTACAGTCTTTATTCACAGATGGTGCATTACCTTTGTAAGTCAGGAAGACATTTAGTCCTAGTAGTAGAAGAAGAAATATAACAATCACTGGAACACAGTATGCCCTTTCTGATGACTTTCTAGGCTTTACATCTGCAAAAGGATCATAAGCATATTATGGTAAATACAAACAAGAAGATGCCAAATAAAAACTTTGAACCAAAATTAAAAGCATTGTGATTTAGCACCATGCTGTAAGCTTCTAAACTGCAGTTTACTAGAGTTGTTGGACTAGAGTTGTATGGAAGGCTTAGTAGTGGTAGTAGTAATAATAATAATAATAATAATAATAATAATAATAATAAATAACTTTGTAAAGGCCAGAAACCAACATCATTGTCTATAAAACATTCCATACTGTGCTTTTCAGAACTTTTTCTAAACATTTCCAAAACACGTAAATTTTTCTACCACGAGGAAGAGATCCCTAAGCAATATTTTAAATAAGCATATTGTTATTCTTAACCACTTAGTTTATTTTAGAGTTTATTTTAGAGTTTATTTTTTATTTGCTTCCAAACCCAATAACACTGCTTTTGCCTTTAACCACATCCTGTTTCCCAGTGGTATAAATGAGATTACATATGTAAAAAAACGTTTTATCCCACACCATGTGGAAAAAACCTTTTGAAAGATCTTTCAAGATAAAAGAGATTATTGTTGACCAGCACAAATCATGGAATGCATTTAAAAATAACTAAGCACAACAAGGACTACAACAGAAGGTTTCAAATGCCTGGAACAGAACGTGCTGTCCCCACACAGTGAGGAGGATGGTGAGAGACTGAAAAAGTCCCAAAGATTTTTCACTTTAGAATGGCACAGTTTATTCAGTTTATTCGCATTGGTGTTGATTCTTCAGGTATGCTTTTTGTAGTTGGAAGCCAGATGTGGATATGCGGACATGGGAAGAACATCTGAGACTCCACACAGGAAAAAACTCAAGCTAAGGATTGTTTGCAAAGTTTATCTTCATGCAAATAAGAATAAAGACATCAAAGTGATTATTTTTAGTGAATAAACTCTAAAGATGATGTTTAAATATACCTAAATTATTAAAACTATTAAACATAACTGAAAGATCATTGTTTTAAATGATTACTTTGAAAATATCACTTAATTTCAACAACATTTCAGAATTTGTGTCAAACTTCCCTGTGGTTTGTAAGTTTTCTGTTCCAGTCCATTTTTTTGTGTAAAATACTTTGGATTCAAAACCTACAAGTGATATACAGAGGTAGTCTTGACAATTGTTTTTGCACTGCATTAGGAGCATCACAGATGTGATGTCTGAAAGTTGTGGACTGGTGCACTAATTTGAATTAACCCAGAACTTCTCTACAATTTGGTGCGTGTGATACTTACCAGCTGTCTGAAAATTATAATGGTTTGAGCTGGATAAATTCATGTCTTCACCGAAGAGAGGGTTTTCTTTGCAATATATTGTGTCTTTGTCCTGATTTCCATCTAGTGCTGTCTCCATATTCTTCACCACAACAAAAAGAGTCTGAGAGCAGAGACTGTAAGACAAAACTGAAATACATTGCTTCACAAGCTGACTCAACAAATTAGAAGTCATTTGACCATGGACCACACATATGGAAATCATTTAATTGGAGGAGGAACGAATACATCCTTTTTACAAACCTCCCATTTCTGTTCTCCACCATTACAGTATGTACACACTGCGATTATATACTGAAAAAAATATATGTATGTAAATAATATGTTATATTTAAATGTAATCATTTTCCTTAGTTTATATGTAATATTCATGCTAAGGATCAATGGCATTTAAGAGAGTAAGAGAATATTTTGGGGATGTAAGATAGAAGATTTGTACCACAACTTTCAATTCATCCTCAGAATGGAAACTATAAAACATAAAATAACTAGCTAATTAAAGTTGAAACTGATAAAACCTCACTAAAAAATTAACTAAATGTGTGTGTATAGTGCCCAGAGATGGACTGGCATATTCCCGTCTTGTCCCCTGTGTTCCCAGGATAGATAAAATGGCTACTGAAGATAAATGAATGAATGGATGGATGGAGAAATGAATGAATGAATTAATTGGATGGATGGATGAAAATTAATTAAAACTAAACTGAAATTTTAAACAAAAACAGCCTGGAAATAGATTCCAGGCCTAAATTATTGTCTCAATCTGGCCCTGACATACACACATTTCACAATAACTCAACATCAGTCTTTTGCTGAAGTCGTTCGTCCAAAACCCATAACTATCATTCTAATATTTTTCTTTAGGAGTGCAGCATTGTGTCAAGTTTTTTTCCTTTTCAAATTTGTGAGTTTTGTGGCAATGACTTGGCAGTGACAGGAAACTTAGCTTGTGGTAATGAAAATTGCAGGCAAATGTGCTATAATGCTGTGCAAGCATTCATAAATAACTGTAAACATATATGATAGTTCTAAACGTAGAGGAACAAGCTGATTCAGCATATCAGAAGTCATCTGATTGTATGATGTATCCGAATGTAGAGGACAAGTGTGATAAATGCCATGGCTCAAGAACAACTCGAGAAAATAAGATATACGATGAATGGTTGTACAGATAAGTTTGTTCATAAATGGCATCCCTTTATTGCATACTTTATGGAGTTACAGACACTACCCACTTAAAGGTTGGTGCCTGTTGTTGAATTTTATAATATCTTTATAACCAGCGACAGTTAATGGGTAGCCATGATGAGCCAGAGGGGTGGGCTGTGGGTTCAATTTTGTTTTCCTTTGTATAAAAAGAAAAAAAACCTGTGAACATTTACTGCTGTTGCTCAATTTGCTTTTATTTTTGGGAAAGGTTGGGAATGTTTAGCAGAAAGGTTAGCAGAAATGGTTCCTCAGAAGGTCAGCAAAAAATATTCAATAAAAATTAAACGTTCAGTAGAAATGTAGAAATGTTCTGTAGAAATGTTGAAATGTTCTGAAGAAATGTTCAGCAGAAATGTTCAATAAAAATGAAACTTAAAAAAAAGAATTCTTCTGATTGTGGGCACACATTAAAAACATTACCATTTTGTTGATCATAATCAGAACTGTTGTTACATAATCAGAACTGTTCTGTTCTTCTGTACTGTGTAGACATGCAATGCATGGGAATTAGATGGATTAGCTTGAATGTACAGTATATCATTACTGCAATGTGAGCCAGCACTGCAGGCCACTGACATAAGTGTTCCAGCACATACTCAAATACTGCATTCTTTCATTCATTTATTTAATTAAAAACAAAATCTTATATTTGTCAAGTACAGTGCCTATTACTGGAGAGTATCAACTTCGTTGTAAATGATAATATAAATACAACAAAATAATATTATGAGATAATATTGTAAATATTTACGTTTCCCAGAAGGCAAAATACTAACAATTATCCTGTTCAAAAGTTTACACCCTCTGGCTTTTAATGTATCATGTGGCCTTCTTGAACATAGTGAATGTTTGCACCTTTTGTAATAGTTGTGTACAAATCCCTCAGTTGCCCTCAGTGTAAAAAGATGGATATCAACATCCTACAGCCACTGTTGGAAGGGATCACATATACAAATATGCTGGAAGAGCAAATAATGTGCAATGATTTTTCTGAAGAACAGTGGCCAGTTTAACTGCTCATGACAAACAGAGGACTCATGAACAACTATCACAAAACACACACACACACAAAAAAAAAAAAAAAAAAAAAAAAAAAAAAAAATTGTTGATCATCCAGGTAACAACAGACAGGATTAATAATCAAGCGTATGTAAACTTTGAACTGGTTCATTTGTGTAAATTCAGTTATTATTGTTTCTTGTGGCCTATATGTAAACATCTGTTTTGTGAAATAGCTTATTCAGGGCAAATGTTAATCAGCATCTTAAAATAGTTTACATTAAAATACAACATAACACTGTTATAAAACAAACAATATAACTAACTTTCACATCAGCAAACCGCAATACTTAAATCTGTCGATGTATATAGACACACACACAAAATTAAAATAAAATATACAGCTATAATATATACAGCTGTTACAATCAAGGTTATGTGGGTAACACAGTAGCTATACAAGCAGATAAACATTCATGGGGAAACTTGTGGGTATGAATTAACAGCAGCAACCTCTTAGTGTGAAAAGAAAACTCCTGTCACTATCTTACCAGATACAAGCATGTACTACATATACTGATCTCAACATATGGCTCTTAACCAAGCACCACTTAAGACTAGTGTGTTTGTAGGATTGTATTACTGATGAAAACTGTCTAATCTAATCCAATTATGCTAAAGACAGGAAAACTGGACACTCCAATCAATCCCTGTAATCTGTAGAAAATGCATTTACTGATCACAGGTATCTGAAATCTTTTGCCTGTTCTGAAAGTGTGACCTTGTTTACTGCAGGACATTGATTTGTTTATACATTTGTCTGGTTGTGTATTTGATGAGAACAGCACTCCATTGCTGATGTGTGTGTTTTGTGCTGATGATCTCGGGTGACCCTGTCAGAGTTCATCTAAGAGGAGAGAGCAGGAGAGGCTTGAAGTGTACTCTCAAAACATCCAGTGCAAACAGTCATTCATAATAACAAATCAAGTTTATTAGAAAAAAATGTCTGCAATTCCTGAAATGAAAGGTTTGGTGTAACAAGATCTGTATACATGTGTATCTTTCTGTGAGAAACATCTTTCTGTGAAAATCAAAAATCACAACACAATACAAAGGCTCTGTACACATGATTATGTAAGGTCACATAGTGTGACAAGATGTACAAAAAATTTTGCACTGAGTGACAACAGGGACACGGTCACAATTGGTCATTCATTGCTCATTTACCCCAACCGGTCATTTAAACCTTAATCATTGTGTCACCTTGTACTAAACCTTTTTATATTTTCATTTTGGACCTTTTGTTTACTTGTCTTTGTTTTTAAAATGTACTATATTCTCTAGGGTTGTGTTTTATCAACCACTCTGGAATTTGGTGGTAAATGGTACACATACATAGCGCTTTAATCGGTGTCTCATTCACCCATTAACACACCCACTAACACACCCATGGTAGCAGAGCTGCCATGCAAGGTGTTAACTTGCCGTCGGGAGGAACTTGGGGTTCAGTGCCTTGCCCAAGGACACTTCGGCATGTGGAGTCATGTGGTCTGGGAATCGAATCGACAACCCTACGATTAGTGGACAACTTGCTCTATCACCTGAGCCAAAGCTGCCCGTGGGATAAAGGTTGATTTGTTTATACTCTGTGGTTGATACTAAAGTAAGTATCTGGTCAGGAAATAATTCTCTCAGGACTGCCACCACAGTTAGTCAGCTTATACAGGCTTTGGGCCTCATTTTTCAAACTTTTAGAAAAGGTGTGCGCAAATGTTTGCATAAACCAAATTGAACTAAAAAACAAAAAAATCCACCAGATTAACAAAAGTTTCAGAAAAGCTGACATTCTTAGTAATTGCATGAATACACTATATGGCCAAATTTTTGCGGACTCCTGACCATCACACTCATGTTTTTTGAACATCCCATTCCAGATTTAGCCTCAACATTGCAGTTAGTTGCGGTGCACTAATTTGATTGGACTAATTCTAGCAACAGTCCCACTGAAACCACTACTACAGTAGAGTTAGCGACATCATCAGAAGACATGGCAAATGGTATATTTTACATGAGTATAACCTCTGACTTAAAATATAAAGCTCATTAGATGAACATGAAAAGGAAGAAGGGGAGCCAATTTTACTGGATGTTCATTTACCAGGAATATACATCATTGTGAGCTGGTTAGCCAACGAGCCAAAGGACTATCGGTGAGTGGGGCATCTTTGGGGTCTATTTTTGTTCACAGAGTAAAAATAAACAAATAGACCTCTGACCTTCCACCGACACTAATGGAATGTCTAATTATGCAGTATGTAAATTACAAAAAGAAAAGAATGAATATATACAGCAAATTGACATTCTGCAGATCTATGTACTTTAGCATTATCAGTGCAGTGTAATTAATAATGAATAGATTTCCCCCATTACAATATTTCTAATCATGCTTGTACATGTAATTCTATCAAGCAGATAGGTGTTTATACCATGCTTCATTTGAATGGAAACATATGGCTGCATCTATTATTGCTCCAAATCCCTGAGATTTATAGGCTTAAACCAAAGTAGAAAATTGTATGGCTGTTCACACAAGCCAATCTAAACTCACATCTGCTTTACTCTCAATAAAAATTGTTTTAAATCTTCTATTCTATTCAAATGCTTCC
Source organism: Ameiurus melas (assembly GCA_012411365.1). NCBI lineage: Eukaryota > Metazoa > Chordata > Actinopteri > Siluriformes > Ictaluridae > Ameiurus > Ameiurus melas. The sequence continues at coordinate 24,345,985 of CM022758.1, read as the reverse complement.
AGAGTAATGATAAAAAAAATTTAAATCACATAATAGGGTATACATTTGGAAATGTACTGTGCTGACACGTATGTTACCACAACCACTGTGTTTCAGGAAACCAACAAGCCTAACAATTACTACTAATATGGGCGAATGGAATGATGTGTGGCAGGGAGGTTGGGGGTTGTAAATGGAAAACTTCTCCTAGGGTGCCAAATAGATTAACTGCCTGTAGTGATCTGGACTGCTGATACAAACCGTACCATACACTAAATCAAGAAAGGCTAGATAAAGGTCAAGGAGGCAGCACTTAAAAGAAAGCGGAACTGAAAGTAACTAAAACTGATCTTTGCCAAACCTACCTAGAGAAAAAACACAATCAATCTGATAAAATATTGTGTAGATAAAATTGAGTTCTAGAGAGAGAGCGAGAGAGAGAGAGAGAGAGAGAGAGAGAGAGAGAGATAATGCATTTATTGATGCCAAAATAAAGCTTAAGGAAAAGAAACAACGCCTTTTAAATGTGACATAGGTCAAATGATATTGCGCTGTAATACAGTTAAACATCCTTGTCAAACTAGATATGAGTAAAATTTACATTTACATTCATTCACTTAGCAGATGCTTTTATCCAAAGCGACTTACAAATGAGAAAAATACAAGCAAATACACTCACATTCAATTCAATTTCCAACAAATTTCTTAACATGTCTAAATATGTGTATTGACATAAAAAAAACCATTACAAAGGGAGACATAAACTGAAAAAGTTTCACAGACATTTGACGAACAGAAATGGGGGGGTCACTATTAAAAAGTAACAGTCAGTATCAGGTGGTCTCCAGTTGCTTCAAGTACTACAGTGAATCTCATCCTCATAGCTGTCCTTCCTGCCTCCCTGTAGCACTGACTTAGGCGTCTTGCATAACAGACTTTACAGTTCATTGCTCTGGCCACATATGCAGTCCTAATGTCTCCCTGCAGCAGGCATGTGGCATGTTCACGCAGGTGAGCAGGAACCCTAGACATCTTTCTTCTGGTGTTTTTTCCAGAGTCAGTAGAAAGGTCTCTTTAGTGTCCTAAGTTATTGTAACTGACCGTAATTGCCTACCGCCTGTAAACTGTTCGTGTCTTAAGGACTATTCCACAGGTGCATGTGCAATAATTGTTTATGGTTAATTGAACAAGCATAAAAACATTGTTTAAACCCTTTCAAAAAAAACATCTCTAAAGCTTATTTGGATTTTTCAAAATTATCTTTAAATACAGTCTCTTCAAAAAGGGATGTTTCTTTTCTTGCAGAGTTTATTATGGCATCTCAAACAATATAAGGACCACAAAATGGCTGAAAATTCTTTGGAAAGAACTGAAATCATTTTGCTGAATAAATGTGGACTCTTAAAATGTTTCATAATTACAAATTAAGTTATCAATTATTTCTGAAGACATAGATGTACATAATATAAGGTATTTGTTATTCAAAAATGTCAATAACGTTGACCAGATATGTAGTTTAATTTTTTATGTTGCTTTATAGCTCTGTTAAATCAGATCTGTGCCCTTGGCTATGGTCTTTTACTCTGCTACTTCCACCCAGTCATGTGCTAGATTTTGAAGAGAAAAGCTAAAAAAAACCCCACTTAAATTAGATTTATGCTTGTTCATCTTGATGAAAATATCATGCAACAGCATAGAAATAAAAAAATTTAAAAAAAGCTATACATGGATTGTGAAATATCTATCACATAGTGCCATGGGGGTTTTTTTTTCCTTCAGGTTTATACATTTTACATTAAACATTATAGGTATATAATGGTAATCAAGAAAGACACTAACAAACAAATATAATTCAAATCTCACTATAGACACTACTGTGGTTCATTTTTTAATAGATGAGTGGCATGGTACTCACCCATTTAATAGTTTACACAGATTAATCTGCTAGTCTGCTTTAGCGGAACATTGTGTGAAAGTGTGAGATGCATGATTATGCTTCTGATTATGATATTTAAAAAAAAATCTCTTTACATCATAAATTGTTGGACCAAATATAAACAGCTTTGTAGAAAAAAAGCCAGAACCCTTCTGCATGTATTCTACCTCGAGGATTATCCAAGTGATTACATTTAAGCTTACAGAAACATAGAGATGTTTGCCAAAGCTTGAGCTTCCATTAATTTTTAATTACTTAGTGACACACCTGAGAATATATGATTGTGATTTCTGTTTACTGACATCCAAGAGTATTTTTAGCTTGTTTAAATTTGCACATATGCTCTTGGAAAACAGCTGAAAATTGGAAATTCATTCATCTTAAGCAACCAACTTTATCTTAGTTTAGGGGTATGGTGCCACACTGGGTTTGAGGTCCTGAGAATCGCAGGGCACCATGCGCACACATTCACATCTAAGGGCAAATTAAGGTCACCAATCCACCTACAGGCATGTTTTTGGGTGGTGGGAGGAAATGGGAGAACATGACCATGGACATGAGGAGAATATGCACCATAAAGAAAGTAACCCAAGCTCAGTATCAAACTGGAGACCCCTGTAAAGTGGCAATGCTCCCCACTAACACAGCTGTGCTTCCTGATTATAGTTGAAACAAGATATTATGTAGGTGTCTCAGAGGAAATATAATTTCAACACATATAAATACATATAAATACCAGGAAATAAAAGCTGGAACCCTAAACTCTTCATATTCATCTCAAACCCAAATGTCTTCAGTTTACAGCAAAAACACACACGCATACACACGCATGCACACACACCACAACAACCAAAAAGAATTGGGTTGCCAGTCCTATAGTTTTGGTCGGTCTTGTACAACAGATTATTCAGCTGCATTTCATTCTTCATTCTGCTTTTTTCACAAGCTGTTGGTTGAGAATCAATTTAGCAATATCATTTGAACATTCTTGATTGTGTTGAGTCAGGAAATAAAATGTCCACATAACTTCCTAAAATATACAGGAAATAACACCGGTCCTCAAAGAAAGAGTTGCTGTTTCATTAAATCTCTCCAAAAATCTACACAGATAGAAGGAACTGAAAGTGTTCAGTAAACTCTTTTCATAACAATCCATCCTTAATGGTAATAACTCACTCAAGATGGAAAAACACAGGTCAGTATTTAGCTATAAACTTGACTTGCCTTTCAGCACCAGTCACTCAAAGTAATTTGGTGAAAATGTTCAAGGATTCAAATTACGGACTTGTGTATAAGGTTAAATCATTTCGGACAAGTTAACATAGAAAATATATAAATGAAAATATAAAGAAAGAAATTCATGTAAAAACAATAGGGCAGATATATTAAACTGTGCCAGTGAATGATTGTTGCCAGTTAGTATAATATGGCAATGTCAATACTAGTTTTTTTTTTGTGTGTGTTATTGTTAGTGTAATTTAGTTCCTGTGGTCACTTCTATAATAGCACATTCCTCCAGTCACCATTCTCTTTTCTCCATCTCCTGAATTTAAAAATCACATGCATTTTGCCATATTACTGAGAAATTGCTGCACTAAAGACTTCTTCCATAAACTTTACTCCTTACAGAATGCTTCGCTATTTCAACAATTATACATTTTTCTTTGTCAAATAACACATTTTCAATCTGTTTACTGTTACTATAGAAATTACAACTTATTGGACATAGCACATTAGTATATACCCGTCATTTGCCTTTCAACTGACAATATGGTAAAACACTTTCTAACCAATTAGAATTGAGAATTCAACAGCACTGTTGTATACATACATATAGACCATGACTGAATGCAGGCCAATGGATTTAAGAGGCCATGTAGAATCTAAACACAATTTAGATGTTGGGTAATATACAGCAAACTGATTGAAAATTTTGAAAACAATTTTTCTCTTTTTGTTCTTTCATCCCCCCACAAAGGATTTACAGTTACAGTTTTTTCTGTGATGTTTTAAGAAGGCTATATTTTCAAATGTACATCAACTGGTTCATAAGTGAGGTTGTAGTTTTAAGACAAACAGCTTGGTCTGAATTAGGGGGTCATTTATTGTACAGTCAATTGAAAGAGTTATCCTTCCTTTCCATATAGCTGCTGTTGAGACGTGTTCAACACAAAATCTACTCTAAGACCAAAAAAATGTCTATTCCTGTGGAATAGAGGAACTTAGGAAAAAAGGGATGTATGAAATGTCTGTTCAATACTGGTGACAAGTTACTTTTAATGGCCTGCCTCCTATAATTCAGAGAGACAGACACACAGCTGCCTGATCTAGTTTAACATAATAAAAATGAAAAATTCTAATATGACTCAACAATGCAGAATTTTGTTCCCTGTGCTGCTATTCTGCCAAGTCTTTTTAGCCATGTTATGTGACTAAACAATAGTATGTGCAGTTTATTAGTATTATGTAAAGTGTCATTATGTACAAGGACTTTCAAAGGTACAGTATAAGCTATAGACGTGATTTGCATTCTGACTCCCTTCTGGCCATGTGTCCAGCTGGGAGCCCCCCCCCTCCTCATCTCTTCTGTATTTCATAATTTAATATGACATTTGAGTCCATGTCTGTGTGTGTCTGCGCTGCAGGGCCAGTCTGCTGAGAGAGACAGAGGGTGTGTGTGTGTGAGACAGAGAGGGGGGCTTGTTTGTCAGGCCTAATTGGACTGACCTCTTTCTTGTATGGAAAACAAATCAGGGATTATCAAGGAAACATGTGGGCAAACCTTAACTCAAGAGGGGAAAGAAGAAGGTGCAGGATAAAAGAGTGTGAAGGACAAAGAAAGAAGTGAATGGCTCTGTAAATGGTTGAGAATCTTTGGAGTAAATGACTAATAGAACTTTCATTTGTCTTTCTCATTCTCCTTTTTCAGATGTGAGAGTATGTGACCGTGTGAAAGGAGAAAAGCATTTTGGTCTGTCTCTTCAGATCAGAGGGTTCGGCCATCAGTGCAGGACTCTGGATGGGGCAAAAGTAGTGATGTGGAATGTGTGCCGTAGTTTTATCCATTGTGACAGCAGTTGAATGTGGTGTCTGTCACCGTCAGTGCCCAGATGTCAATAGAACCATAAAACACACCTGTGTCCTGTCAAACACACATAGCTAGCTGCCCCATCAACCTAGAACAATCGAAAAGTAAACACAAACCATTCTTTTGCTTCAGAAAGTTTTAATCCGATTTGGCTTATGCAAACATTTACATACAATTTTACTAAAAGACTGACAAATGAGGCCCAATGGCTGTCTGAGCCTACTAACTGTACCTCAAAGGTATTTTTGAGGGGGAAAAAACCCTCACTGCAGTGTGGAATTTGATGAACATTTCATCTCCTTTGAACCCCTAGAACCTAGGTTATTTTTTTTGCTAATTCTCTACATTTAACATCAGCATGTTTGACTGGCTACTTCCACTTTTAAATAAATAGGATTTTGAAATGTTATCTATACTTTCACTTTACCTGTGCTTTTACAGTAATATAAATTCTCAATACTTTTCCCACCCCTGCCTGTGGATCCTGTTATCCTGGATGAGATCATCTATTGGGAAATAAATGTTTTATCATACTATAAAGATGATCAGTCAGAATAATTTTGTATTGATTTACAATGACCATTTCCTCTAAGTGGACAGAAGTGGACACAAAGCATGCCAGCAAAACACTCTACACAGCATTTAATTTGTCACCCATCTGTTTATTAAAAATAATAAATGTGTTAATTTTGTGCATTTTATATGACCCGTGTATGTATGCATGTGTAATATTTTATATATACACAGCCTGACGATCCATCCGACTCTACATGCATCTCTTCTTGCCTGTCAGACATCTCGGTCTGGATGAAGGAGCACCATCTTAAGCTTAACCTGGGAAAATCTGAGTTTCTCATCATCCCAGCCTATCCCTCAATCAACCAGAACCTCACTGTACAGCTCAGCTCACTTACACTCATGCCAACCAGGTTACCAACCTTGGGGTGATTCAGACCATATCTCAGCAACTGCAAGGTCCTGTAGGTTCATCCTGTACAACATCAAGAAAATCCGACCATACCTCACCAAACAGGCTACAAAGATACTAGTCCAGGCTCTTGTCATCTGGCTTCATGTAGCTGCCCGCATCAAGTTCAAGGCCTTGATGCTCACCTACAGGATCTTGTCAGGAACAGCACCCTCCTACCTCAACTCTCTCCTGAAGGCATACATTCCCTCTTGCAATCTGCGATCGACTAGTGACCGACGTTTAGTAGTTCCCACTCAGCGTGGCGTAAGGTCCCTTTCCAGAACCTTTACGCTTACCGTTCCCCCAGTGGTGGAATGCACAGAATCTCTCACTATCTTCAAAATATAGCTAAAGACCCACCTCTTCCGTGAACACCTAACCAACTCCTGGGGGGGGGGGACACAAAAAAACAAAACAACGCACTTACACCTCTACTCTGTGCACTTTGCTTCCTCTGGTATTCAATTAATGGATCTTGTATAGTAGCACTACTTGTATTGTTCTCTGCTTGATAGATCACTTTACTTATTTGTAAGTCGCTTTGGATAAAAGCGTCTGCCAAGTGAATAAATGTAAATTGATTGAGGTGCAAATTGCATAATTACATTTTTATTAAATCTGATTTTTAACACTGTTCAATATTATTTGCAAGACTGCCTGAGCTAAATTTCAAATAAGTGCTATCTACATAGCTACTTGTTTTCTGTTCAGGACTCAAGCTTGTGGGCATGAAAAAAGTTTGGAAATAGTATGGCCCATTGTAGGGGTTTTTAAGAAATGCAATTGACAGAAAATAGCCGTAGAAGCACTTTTGTGTGTGTTTAATATATTCTATTAATTAAACTGTGATTCTGTGTCGATTGATAGCTTACGAGGTCCCCATGACGACAGCCATGTCTCTGGAGAGGAAAATCTTACTTGTAAGTAGTTATATCATACACTTTGTCAAATTGTCAATCAAAGTAGTGTGCTGATATATGACCCATTGTGCTCTCCTGACCGACAGTTTTGTAGGTACACCTAATTTATGACCAGGGGTGGGGGGTTACACTATCAATACCCTATCGACAGTATCAGTGGGTCATTTTGGCACCTGTATGTCTGGGTTGGGTGCTTCCTTTCCATGGCGGGTGGGTTTTGTGTATTGTGGGGGACCTCCCCCAACAATTGGGTTTATGTTAATAAGACTGTTGTGAAGCGTGTTTCTCCCTGTATTAATCATACACAATGCATACCTTTTTGTGGTATAAGAGAATGTTTGTTGCTGAAATTACTTTTGTGGCATTTTATTTTGAAGCTTAAGGATGGTTTAGGTGAAATATGTCTGATGTCAGTAAAAGTGTGTCAGATGGTTAATATTGGGTATATGTGTGTGTGTTACTGTGTGGGGGATTTTGTTTTGTGTAACTACATTGTTAGAAAACGCATGATGGTTGAATGTGAACATATATGAGCAGAATGTTTGCTTGTGAAATAAATGAAAACAATTGTTGATTATGTTTTGGTAGAACGGCGTGACTTTTAATAAACATTTACTGAAATAAAACCCCTAAAACAGATAAACCTTCGATATTGTAACGGTACCTGGAGGAAGGCAAGCGCAGGTCGAGAATGAACCTGCAGAAGAGCGGGTCGTGGAGCGTAAAGAACAAAGTTCAGTCAAATACAAAAGTCCAAAGCGTAAATCCAGAAACGTAGTCGAAGCCGAGGCAGAAGTCTGAAAGCCAATAAAGATCATCCTTTTCACAGAAAGTGTGGTAACAAGCAATCGTGAGTGTACTTTTAGCGTTGCTTCGCGCCGCGTTGATGTTAACAGGGTCTTAAATTACCTTGGGCAGCGCGCAGGTGTATGCACTTAGTATTCCGGTGAACTTGAGCGCGGAGCGCGTCACAGCGGAGAGTTCGCGGTTGCATAACAGATATGGCCAAAGAAATTTTAAAAAATGTTTTTACATACCTTCTAAACATAAGCCTTTAGGAGTTAAAACATTTAAAATGCTGTTTAAAAGAATCGTGTGTTTTGTTTAAACTATAAACATGTTTTCGGAAAATGGTTTGCCAAAGAGGATACTTACACAGAACTGTCGCTAAATACATAAGATTTTGTCTATGCTTTGACATCCCTTGTCCTCACTGGCTGACAGTCAAGTTGTGTACATTTATGATCTCTAGTATCACTGTTTTTTCTGAATGTGTGACCTTTCCTGGAAGTTGTCTAACTGTGTGAAATAGAGACATGTTTTCTGGAGGTTTTTCTGACCAGAATGCTTACAAATGTGTATATGTTAATGAATTAAGGGGAGAGTTGTGCTTCTCAGCATTTAAATAATGGTCAAGACATTGTAGTTAAAACACAGAAGAAATTCTGCAACTAGAGAACTTCTAATACCCCTCGAAGAATGCTGTGTATTCTGTTGTGTGTGAACTGTTGAAATGAGTGAGGACCTGACTTTTGCTCCAAGTAAAAAAAAGATGTTAGTTTGACAATTTCTTCATTAAGATATTGTGTGCGTCAGCAACTCCGAAGATCGTCTCTTAAGTCTGAGCGTTCTTTAGGAGGTAGACAAAACCATTTAAAGATGAAGCTGTAAAAAAAATCAGATGTTTCATCCATAATGGTAAAAAAGAAAAATGGTTGTACTCCAATTTGAAATAAATCGGTGGAGACACATTGAGTACATTTCTGTTACACAGTCTATAAGGATCCCCGCAATTGATTAGGTGTCCCACAGAACTGTCTGTAAATCAGCAGGCTACTTTGATTGACAATTTGACAGTTAGGGTATGATACAGTGAGGGAAAAAAGTATTTGATCCCCTGCTGATTTTGTACATTTGCCCACTGACAATGAAATGATCAGTCTATAATTTTAATGGTAGGTTTATTTGAACAGTGAGAGACAAAATAACATCAAGAAAATCCAGAAAAATGCATGTAAAAATTTTATAAATTGATTTGCATTTTAATGAGGGAAATAAGTATTTGACCCCCTCTCAATCAGAAACATTTCTGGCTCCCAGGTATCTTTTATACAGGTAACTCTTAAAGGGAGTGCTCCTAATCTCAGCTTGTTACCTGTACAAAAGACACTTGTCCACAGAAATAATCAATCAATCAAATTCCAAACTCTCCACCATGGCCAAGACCAAAGAGCTCTCCAAGGATGTCAGGGACAAGATTGTAGACCTACACAAGTCTGGAATGGGCTACAAGACCATTGCCAAGCAGCTAGGTGAGAAGGTGACAACAGTTGGTGCGATTATTCGCAAATGGAAGAAACACAAAAGAACTGTCAATCTCCCTCGGCCTGGGGCTCCATGCAAGATCTCACCTCGTGGAGTTGCAATGATCATGAGAACAGTGAGGAATCAGCCCAGAACTACACGGGAGGATCTTGTCAATGATCTCAAGGCAGCTGGGACCATAGTACTAAGAAAACAATTGGTAACACACTACGCCGTGAGGGACTGAAATCCTGCAGCACCTGCAAGGTTCCCCTGCTCAAGAAAGCACATATACATGCCCGCCTGAAGTTTGCAAGTGAACATCTGAATGATTCAGAGAACAACTGGGTGAAAGTGTTTCGGTCAGATGAGACGAAAATGGAGCTCTTTGGCATCAACTCAACTCGCTGTGTTTGGAGGAGGAGGAATGCTGCCTATGACCCCAAGAACACCATCCCCACCGTCAAACATGAAGGTGGAAACATTATGCTTTGGGGGTGTTTATCTGCTAAGGGGACAGGACAACTTCACAGTATCAAAGGGACGATGGACGGGGCCAGGTACCATCAAATCTTGGGTGAGAACCTCCTTCCCTCAGCCAAGGCATTGAAAATGGGTCGTGGATGGGTATTCCAGCATGACAATGACCCAAAACACACGGCCAAGGCAACAAAGGAGTGGCTCAAGAAGAAGCACATTAAAGTCCTGGAGTTGCCTAGCCAGTCTCCAGACCTTAATCCCATAGAAAATCTGTGGAGGGAGCTGAAGGTTCGAGTTGCCAAACATCAGCCTCAAACCCTTAATGACTTGGAGAATATCTGCAAAGAGGAGTGGGACAAAATCCCTCCTGAGATGTGTGCAAACCTGGTGGCCAACTACAAGAAACGTCTGACCTCTGTGATTGCCAACAAGGGTTTTGCCACCAAGTACTAAGTCATGTCTTGCAGAGGGGTCAAATACATATTTCTCTCATTAAAATGCAAATCAATTGATAACGTTTTTGACATGCGTTTTTCTGGATTTTTTTGTTGTTATTCTGTCTCTCACTGTTCAAATAAATCTACCATTAAAATTATAGACTGATCATTTCTTTGTCAGTGGGCAATCGTACAAAATCAGCAGGGGATCAAATACTTTTTTCCCTCACTGTATAACTACTCTTGTAATTTTTAAGGACCCTCCCAGCTGTCTTTACCTTATTAATTCACCACCACAAGTAGCATCATAATTTGCACCCCAGATTGTCTAATTCATGAGTGGATTAGACTATATCCAGAGTTTAAGCATGGCAGATCAGACTTTAGGTATGGGAAAGACATGGTGCATTAGGATTTAAATATGGCTGGGCTGTGTAGTGTCAGGGGTGGGTTTATAATGAAGCTCTGGGGAGTGCAGGAGAAGAAAAACATCTCATGAAAGCAGAACAAACTTTCTTAAATGCTAAAATGAGATCAGCTATTGAGGGCAGAAAAGATGGAGGAGCATGTCTAACTCTTTGCATCATTTATGCATGTGAGTGTAGTGCTTTGAATGTTTTTGTTATTGGTGTTTAAGTAGTTTTGCTACATGTGCTTGTACAATAGCTATATATTTGACCCGAGCTTTCTAATGGAGTACAAGTGATTTCAATGAAACCTCTCAATAAGGCTTTTTTCAGTCATTTCTAAAGATACACACTCCTACACACCATGCTCTACTGTGACTAATTACCATAATGAAACTCTAACGGAAGTTAAGAGGGGTCAGCAGCACTGGCCTTTAGTTAATGAGAGCTGGAGTACCTGGGGACCAAGTGCAGGTGGAGATCAGCCACAGACACACAAACACACCATACGCACACACAGGGTTCTGCAGAGTTCAGCCCTAAGCACATGTATAATTCATATAGCTCTGTCTTTAACTGTGATTGACAGGTCCCAGTACCACTAACCAGGCCCATGCTCCCACACCCCATACCCCTCATAATTTTTTTGTTAAAATGATTGTTAATAATCTATAGAGTAGAAATACTGCAGTCTTAAACAACATGCTATACGTAGTTGACAGTTCCTAATTTTTATACATATACACAATACTGGTTGCAAAAGCAATTTTAAGTAAAAAACATCTTCAGTATATTTGTCTTTGCAGGGTCATTTAATTGCAAGCAGGATACCTATCATAGTTAACTCACACACTGTGACGAGCGTGTCTCGTTGATTAGAATTTCCAGTGTATCATACAGTTTCCCCATGAATACATAGAACAACAGAGGGAAATGCAGAGCCGAAAGGATTAGAAGATTTGGGATTAGAGGTTGTGCCTTTGTGTATGTTTTTTGTTATGAAAAAGGGTCAAATGTGTGTGTGTGTGTGTGTGTGTATGTGAGAGAGAGACATACAGCTGGGACCACAGTGACTGTTTAAGGGGCTACAGGCTAAATTTATATTTAAACTCAGCACTTTTCATACACACACACATAGACACCAGCTGCACTTTGGGCTCAAACTATCTTTCAGCAATAAATATTCAATATCCTTTTACTGCAACTGATCGGAAAGTTTGCCTTTGTCTCATAACTATATATTATAAATATGTGTGTGTATACATTATATCACAAAAGTGAGTATACCCCTCACATTTTTGTAAATATTTGATTATATCTTTTCATGTGACAACACTGAAGAAATTACACTTTGCTACAATGTAAAGAAGTGAGTGTACAGCTTGTGTAAAAGTTTTTTTAAAAAATTTGCTGTCCCCTCAAAATAATTCAACACACAGCCATTAATGTCTAAACTGTTGGCAACAAAAGTGAGTACACCCCTAAGTGAAAATGTCCAAATTGGGCCCAAAGTATCAATATTTTGAGTGGCCACCATTATTTTTAAGCATTGCCTTAACCCTCTTGGGCATGGAGTTCACCAGAGCTTCACAGAGCTGGTTGGATGTTAGAGACCTTGTGCTCCTCCACCTTCCATTTGAGGATACCTCACAGATGCTCAATAGAGTTTAGACCATCACCGTCACCCTCAGATTCTTTAGCAAGGCAGTGGTTATCTTGGAGGTGTGTTTGGGGTTGTTATCATGCTGGAATACTGCACTGCAGCCCAGTCTCCGAAGGGAGGGGATCATGCTCTGCTTCAGTATGTCACAGTATATGTTGGTATCTCACTTTTGTGAGATATATATATATATATATATATATATATATATATATATATATATATATATATATATATATATATATATATATATAAATAATTTGATCATGCAGGATGCATATTGTATATTTCATATGAATTGTATACACCTATTAATACCTCTGCTAAGCCTAACTATAACCTCTCTACTTTTCATTTTCATTTAATATTTTCATTAACTTTTCATATAAATCATTTAATGAGAATTGTTAAAAAGTTTAAGACCATATTTGTTTATTGAAATACATGTAACAGCCCAATCTTCAATTCTATTGGTTAAATAAAATTTTCTTTGTACTGCACTTATAATAATAGAAATTGTAACAAAGCAGAATTACATCCATATTGAACAAGTCAGAGGTGACAGTCGTGAAGAAAAAAAATCCTTAGATGATATGGAAGATACTCAGAGAGGAACCAGACTCAAAAAAGAGCCTTTTACTAGTGACATCATAGTGGGAATTTGATAGATATAGTAAACAATCACATAAAAAGCTGCGTCACACTTTTTGATTAGTGATCCTTAGAACTGCTGCCAGATCTGCTTAACCTACCAAAATTGATTATACAGCAGGTGTTAGCATTCTTTTGGATCTGAAATTGAATCCTTTTTTTTGGTAACTGTTACACCTATAACATCAGTATATTGCATTAACCTAGCAGTTATTATGTTTAATTAGCCAGCTGGTAATCAGGTGTTGAATAAAAACACTTCCACCTTTTTAACACAAACATTAATAGCAAAGCAAAGAGATGTACACAATTATACAGTGGCAGGAAAAAGTATGTGAACCCTTTGGAATTTCATGGTTTTCTGAATAGATTTGTCATAAAATGTGATCTGATCTTCATCTAAGTCAGGGGTATTGACAAATATAATGTGCCTAAAAGAATAACACAAAAAAAATTAATCTGATCTTTCATGTCTTTATTGAATACACTTATTCAACGTTCAAAATGGCAGTGGAAAAAGTAAGTGAACCCTTAGAATTAATAACTGGTTGACCCCCCCTTGGCAGCAATAACCTCAACCAGGCACTTCCTGTAGCTGTGGCTCAGACCTGCACATCGTTCAGTAGGAATTTTAGCCCATTCTTCCCCGCAGAACTGCTTTAGCTCGGTCATATTCTTTGGACGTCTCATGTGTATGGCTTTCTTCAAGTCATTCCATAGCATCTCTATTGGGTTGAGGTCTGGGCTCTGACTTGGCCACTCCAAAAGGTTGATTTTGTTTTTCTGAAGCAATTCTGTTGTGGATTTGCTTCATGGTGTTTTGGGTCGTTGTCCTTTTGCATCACCCAACGTCTACACAGTTTCAGCAGATGTACAGACATTCTCACATTATCCGGAAAAATTGTCTGATATACTTGGGAATTCATCTTCCCCTCAATGATTGCAACCTGGCACTGATGCAGCAAAGCAGGGCCAAATCATGAAGTTTCTTCCACCATACTTTACGGTTGGGATGATGATATGCTGTGCTCTTTCTATGCCAGATGTAGTGCTGTGTGGTTTTTCCAAATAGTTAAATCTTATTTCATCAGTCCACAAAACATTTTGCCCATACCACTGTGGAGTGTCATTGTGCTCTTTTGCAAACTTCAGGTGTGCAGCAATGTTCTTTTTAGTAAGCAGTGGCTTCCTTCGTTGTGTCCTGTCATAGATACCCTGCTTGTTCAATGTTTTACATATTGTAGACTCATGAACAGAGATGTTAGCCAGTTCCAATGATGCCTTCAAATCTTTTGCTGCCATTCAGGGTTGTTTCTTTTCCTCATTGATGAGTCTTCGATGTGCTCTTGGTGTCATTTTGACTGGGTGCCCACTTCTTGGTAGAGTAGCAACAGTCCCAAAGTGTCTCCATTTGTAGAATGTTTGCCTAACTGTAGACTGGTGAATTTCTAAAGTCTTTGAAATCAATTTGTGACCCTTGCCAGCTTTATGTAAATCAACCATTCTTGATCGTAGATCCTCTGAAAGCTCTTTTTGCTGAGGCATGCCTCACATAAGCATGTGCATCTTGTGCAGAGCAAACTCTAAAAGTTTAAATGGTTTTTATCAGTCAAAGTAGCTGTAGTCCACACCTCCAAACTCATTTTCTTAATGATATTCCAGGTGTGCTAAAATCTGACTCCAATTAGCTTTTTTGAGGTCATTAACTCAAGGGTTCACATACTTTTTCCACAAGCACTATGAGGTTTTTTCGGTTGTTCTCAATAAAGACATGAAAGTTCAGATTTTTTTTGTGTGTTATTCTTTTAGGCACATTATATTTGTCAATACCCTTCACTTAGATGAAGATCAGATCACATTTTATAACAAATTTATTCAGAAAACCATGAAATTCCAAAAGGTTCACATACTTTTTCTTGCCACTGTATATGGTCTATATGGAGTGCAAACCACAAACCTCATCTCACATATTTAGAAAGGTCCCATATTTTGCTTAGACCCACCAGCATTCCTTCATGCAGTATTAAAATACCAAAGACTATCAAGCATTTAAAATAAGCTACCTTAATTCAATCATAGAATAAACGCACACAGAGGATTTCAGCTCTTATTGTGAGTTTTCTTATTTTTCTATATACTGAAACATGTAAAAGAAACTCTTCAAATTTTGTGAGGATTCAGTGTCAGAGCTGACCCCACGGTGGTAGTCACAGTTTTACGGAATCTCATTTCTAAGCCAAAAATTGTTACACTTTCGTAGTACTTTAGGAAAGAAAAATGCATCTCACTGACCGCGTATATGATTTATAACAGCCATGTAGCAGTATGGAAAGTGGTGAATTGTGGACCTCAATAATGATGTGTCAGGATGATAAGAAACGATACACGCATGGATCATAGTATGAAGGCACACACACACACACACACACATAGATCCAAGTGTGAAGTGCAGAGTGCACTGAAGGCCTTGGGGCTTGACAGCTCTTGATGATGGATATTTCATAACTCCATAATGGCCTATTATGTAAAAGACTCATGAATAGAGATGTGACGAGCAGTGAGGAAGCACGAAAGAGGGATGGAGAGGGAAAGAAGCAGAGGAAGCCAGGGAGAGTAGGTGAGGGGACGGCCAGTGATCTCTGGGCTGCTTCAGTCTTTCTGATTTAGTCTCTCATTATCAGCCATAATTTAGTCACCATGACAACTAACCGCAGGCTGGGCTGCTTTAATGTCGACAATACAATTCAGAAGTCACACAAATCACATATGTTAGGGATATAGTCCTACTGACCACACAGCATTTCATACAGAGATGACTGCTCCTCTGATAGCTTACTATAAAGTCTGTATTTGTAGAAAATGCAGAATTATTTCATGGGCCTATTGATTTTTTTTAAACAATCAGCATTATGATCTTCTTTATATAATTACTCTATTTTAAAACAGTGTTATGTGTTAACTCAAATGGTATTAAATATAACAGTTCACACTTCCAGGGTCCCAGGTTCAATAATGAGCTTGGTTAGTGTCTATGTGGAGTTTCTCATGTTCTCCCTTTGTTCATGTTGGTTTCTTTTGTGTTTTCTTGTTTCCTCCCACCTCCCAAAAATGGTAGGTGATAGTTAGGTGATTTTGACACCTTATAGCTGTTTATGACAAAAGGTATCAACTGTTTAATTAAAGGATAATGGCTAAAATGAAAATGATTTTGAGACTTTTAGAATGTGGGCCTTCGTTACACATTCATATGAACAGAAGATAAAATAAATAATAATTAGCATTATATGCATCCACTTTGAGATTATAATTTTTTTATCCTTATGTTACAAATTATTTATTTGTCCTTACATTCTTGAAGCTATGAAATGTCTTTTATGAAGTATGCACTATGTCATCTTACATTTTAGTGTATTTATAGTATAACAAGGTAGAAATTAATGTTTTTCTGAACCAACTGAATTGCTGGTAGTCATAATTGTTGGAAATATTAAAAAGCATAATTCTAAATCAACTTAAATTATTTAAGAGGCCCAAAATCTCAGCTAAATGATCATCATCTCCTCTAACTAGTAGTAAACAATTTTGCATTCATAACTTTTGTAACAACTTATAAATCATATGCATTCCATTGACAACTACTTTATTTATGAAGCCCATATGTCAGCTAAATAAATAGAATTGAAAATGGAATAGATACTTCATAAAAGGTTTCATGAATGTGCTGAGAGTACAAACAAATGAATAACCTTTGCAAGAAGACTAAAAACACTCTACCCATTTAATTATTTTCTCATGTTATATAAAACTTTTGAATAATACCTCACACGATTTTGTCATAAGCCGTTCATAAAGCATCCATCATTACTTAATAAAAGATTCATGCAGTGCTTCTAAATGTGAAAGTCCAGTGCAAGTACCCTTTAAACAAAGTGTTACGAAAATTATTGCAAGGAAGGATTTTTTTGTCCTAACAGAGACAGGAAAAAATACTTTTGTGATTATTCAGCTCCTGAACTACAACACACAAAGTGCAAATTCGGGAAATGGAAAAGTTGTGAAATGTTGGTTATTTTAGTGGACAATAATAAACTCTCTGGAAAAAAACCTCAACAAAATTGTACAATTCAGGATAATGAATCAACATTCAGGAGGCTTGTTAGTAGGGTGGTACATTCAAAGATAGTGTTTTGTACCTCTAGTTACCAAAAATAAA
This sequence comes from Ameiurus melas, assembly GCA_012411365.1. NCBI lineage: Eukaryota > Metazoa > Chordata > Actinopteri > Siluriformes > Ictaluridae > Ameiurus > Ameiurus melas. The sequence continues at coordinate 24,328,940 of CM022758.1, read as the reverse complement.
TTGAGTGTACCTTGAAATCTTATTTAATTTACATATTTGGACCTTTAAGGGCACATTTAAAAGTATGTATTTTGTACAAAAAATAAATAAATAGTGAGAATCTTTTGCTTAGAATTATTACAGTGTAGAACTACAATATGTATACATCATTTCATAGAGAGTGAAAAAAAATAGAGTTCCTCAGACATCTGCATGATTCTCAAGAACCTTAGTTCAACTTTAGAACTGTTACACAGTGTTGTACGTGGCACATGTATTTTTGATATACTAAACCTCAGGATGTGATTGATATAGACTACTGAACGCATGCACATTCTGAATAGTAAACGTAGCACATTTTACACCCAAATGCAAAGAAAGCAGAGAATCCCACAGAGCACATATTCTGAACAACAGAGCAGCAATAAGTCATAAAAAAATACATGAAAGGATCTACAAGAAGTATATGTCACCAGGTGCAAAATTAAAACTGTTCCCCTTACACCTACAGTAGTGTTAAGCCCAGCATAGTGAAATGTCAGTAATTCCCTGGTACTCTAGGTTTGATTAGTTGACAGGTCCGTAGAAAAATCAGCTGATTGCACACGTGATAGAGAGGGAGGGTGTGGCAAGTGAGCATGAACAGATGAACTGAGGATGGATGAGGCATACATGTCATGAGATTCAGGGAAACAATGGTAAGAAACAAACCCCCAAACTGACACTTTAAAGCCCCTGAAATCACCAATATTGGGTATTCATGCACTGGAAAACCTCTCATCTCATCTAATCTAAATAACAACTGGACCTGCACCTATTTAGGACCGAGTGAATTATTTGTTGTTAACTTGGATCAGTTCTAAAACTTTTTGGTTCAGATCTGTAAAACAGATCACTTCTGCTTCTGGCCAGTTGTCCAAAAAGACACCCAGTGGTTGCAGCACTATATTTAGCCCTAATCTGGTGCAGTGCACATATGTTGCCTGAGCACTCACCGAGGTAGAAGAGATTACAGGAGGCTGTCCCCTACATTGGGGGACCAGATATCTGTAGCTCGGTCTATAAGCTCCATCACAAGCTGTTAAGTAGGAGTTGACAGCTCCTTATTTTATACAAGTGGTCTAAAGTATCACACGAAGCAATGCCTCAGTCTCAATAAATAATTAATCCATCGTATAATTTGTTAAGTAAAGCCATTTTAAGCCTATAAGACCACATTGTATATTCAATGCTTGTGTTTTATTGTATTCCCTAAGATCTAAATGCCAAAATATTTCACTTTTGAAAATCTAAAGAAATTTCTTGTTGGAGCTTATAACAATACAGTTGTAATAAAACACATTTAAAAATGCATTGAATGTTTCTACAACACAAATACTTACATATTAAGTCTGCTAGCTGAACTTCAGACCTGGTTACATTGTATAGTTCAGTTTATTAACCATACTGCATGTAGTTAACTAATATTGGTAAAATTTAATGCTAAAGTTTTAGTAGCGACAATATTTCCAATATGGCATAACATTTCCACATCTAAAAACCAGTGAGTAAAGTATACTAATCTAATTATTTATACTTACTTTTATTCCTCCAAGGGAGCCTTACATTTGCACACATCTATGGCAATTAACAAAAGTCTTTAGTGCCATAAGCAAGTAACAAGTCCTGAGTATGACTGATGTTTTGAACAATGCTGGGTTTGGGTGACAAGTTGCCTTTGATATCTTGATGTCCAGCAGCGAGACAATGATGAAATAAAGTAGCAGTGACACTTGAGACTTATGTAATGGATAAACTGTAATCACTGGCAGTTCCAGCAGATGATGCTCATGGGGAGTGATAAATGCGTTATCCAAGGGGTGAGAAATTTGTGTAAAAAAATACAAATATGGCTGTACACCAGCTGTCCAATATCATTCTATGAAAAAGACTAGACCTCGTAATGTTCCAATTGTCCGCTTCCCAGTTTTGTTGAGCCTGTGCCCACAGTAGTCTCAATTTCCTTTTCTTGGGTGACAGGAATGGACACCAATGTGGTCTTCTGCTGTTGGAACCCAGTTGCCTCAAGGTTTGAGATGTTGTGCATTATGAGATGCTTTCTGCTCACCATGATTGTAAAGCATGATTATTTGAGTTATTAGAGCCTTCCTATATTGGGGGGTATTACTGGCAACAACGTGAGTGAAAATAGAATCTTTGACATATGCATTTCAGAGTTTCTTAATATTTGGTATGTCCCCTATTTACTTTAATGACAGTGTGCATTCAAGCTGGCAAATCTGGCCTTTTGTACAAAGCAGTGAACATTGTCAATATTACTAATTACATTTTCAAGACATTGAACATTTACGTTCTTTATTTTAAAATTTTTCACAATTCTAAAACCTTCTGTTTATTTCCAATTGTAATACCTGTAACAATAATTGTGGTTTCACACCCACACCCCCTAACAATCATAAATTGAGGGGGAAAAAACCTTACAATATCTACCTTCTATAAGTATGCACATCCTTTTATAATTGGGAATGTGGCAGTGTTCAGAATCAACCAATCACATTCAAACTCATGTTAAATACTAATTAGTATTTTAACGTGAATGATTAACCCCAACTAAAGTACAGCTGTATAGTTGAGTCTAAAGATTCAAACAAACTATAGCACAGGCAGAAACTAGAGTAATTGCTGAGAAGTAAATGAGTCATACATGTTTTTATGTTCTTACCGAAGAAATGTATTTCAGTCTTCATTGGAAGAGCGTGTGCTGCTGTTTGATTTGTTCATTGCAAACACCTGAAAGTCTGTAAATGTTTAAATTAAAAGTGATTTGAAATGGGGGTTGAATAATATTATTTATATATAAAATATATAATCAAACTCAAATCAAATTTGATATATATTTTTTCTTGCTAAAATTAAAACATAAAAGAATATTATGAAATAAAAACGTGTATTACTACATGTGCATCTGAATCCTAATAATACTAAAACAATTAAGCTAAGAAACTAATAACATGTCTACTGTTTTTACATATAGACTTATGTACTGTAGAATTTTCCTGGTGTTCTCTAACCTTCTAATATCTTAAATTAAATATTTTAATTTTATTATGTTTTGAGAAGGAAATAATCACTAGCTGCAAAGGGGAAAAATATCTGTGAAATTTATCTAATAATAAAGGTTTGGGTTAGATGCACAATCATTAAGGCCAACTTTATTCAACACTGCCAGTTTTTTCAGTCAGTGGGGGGTCAGAGGTCAGTCTCTCTGCTACAGTAGGAGAATGATTGGTGATTGGTAGCCAAGTTGGTACTAAGCCAAGGCTCTCAGTGCTGGAAGCCTGACAGCTAGACCAGCCCAACACACACACACCACACAATCACACACACACACACACACACACTTGCTCTTCCACACTCCTACAAAGACATCCATACAGGCTGAAATGGTTGTTTCCCAATCATCCTTTACTCATTAACTGAGATGTACATGAAAAACATTATTTGGTAATGTCAATGTTATACCATACACACAGAGCATATGTTAAAGTTTTTTTTATTTTTAAACCCTGTGGTTAAAATCTTGATGTGCTCGCCATGATTCATGACTCAGATGTATACAAAGAAAGCAGTTATACAAAACATCATTTATTGAAATGCCAAAATAAATATTAACAGTGCAGTGTATAAATTGTGCTACAGGGCAAATACATCATATAGGACTAGCAATCCATCAACATCCCAGACAGACCTATACTAATAATTAATTGTCCTCATAACTTTGATTTGACATATAGTTTAAATACATGTTTGATACACACAACACATAATCAAACAGGCTACACAGCAATAAGCCCAGTGCTGTATGAAAACCTACTTATTTTAATTAAATATTCCCTGTTGCAGGGCACAGAAAGTGTGTCTTTGAGTTCTTATATGGAAATAAGAATGGGGTTATGGGTCCACACTAGCTCTGAGTAGGTATGCCTTGATGGCAGTCAGTGAAAATCTTGCTATGTATTTGAGTTCATATGTGGAAAGATAGTCAGGGTATTATTTCTGAGAGAATCTTAAAAACAAGTTCATAATCTTCACAGCTAATATTAGCTGTAGTGCCACTACGTCAGTAATTTTCATAATGTTGTGACACAACAGAGCTGATGAAGACATAATAATTGTGCACGCCTCACATGAGTCCAATAATGTTCTTTTTGCAAACCATTCACGCATACAGTCAAAATACTGTTACTCACAGGTCTCACAGCTCTGCAATAGTAGTTGCTAGGTGATATCACCACAACTAAGGGAGCATCTAGCTAATTAACAAAAAAATATGTTTATATTTTTCATTTACTGAACTGTGACACATACACTAGCTATCCAGCTAAAACTAAAACTAAACTGACAGTATACCTTTGAGTTTAATCAAAACTGTTTCTGATTGTTGGGTCCCTACTAGAGACAAATATTTAAGACATATTTTGAATTCATATGTGATTAATGACATGTCTATTTAACCCTACACTGTAAAGAATTTCTGTAATTTCAACAATAATTAAAAGAATAATAAAAAAAATTAAAAGTGTTTACAGTTTGATACTGCAGCTCAGAAATGATTAACAGAACTGCTAGGTTATACTCTATCGAAGAATCTTATTGTTTAGCCACAGTAACAGTGCTGTGACTCTCAACTGTAGTACATACAGCATCATTAACTCTACTTTTAAGTTAGCCATTAATAGCACCTACCGGAAGCAGCAAAACAATTTAATTTTATTCTGTTCTTCCATTATTTTGTCATCCTTAATTGTGGTTTGTTTGCTTGTTTGTTTGTTTGTTTTTTAAAAATGCAAAGATGTGGATAGTTTATGGAGGTATGGCCAGCTGGAGGTAAATCTGTAGGCAACATAATCTAAGCCTAGCTAGATATATAAAGCTAGCATGATATATTTTATTGTTTGGTGTCTTATGTTTGTTCTCTTATGAAATGAACTGAAATGATAGCTGTACTAAGCACATTTTATCATATTCCTTTGTTAGAATTAACTTTTTTTTTCTTTTTTTTTTTTACATTTATTTAAGATTCATATTTGTCAATAAGGAGGTTTAATAATATAACTAAAATTTCAGCAGTGGTTTTTACAGTAGTACATTGCTACCAATATGTAGTCCTGTAAAGTGTAATTTCACTGGACTGCAAACAGATCAACACACTCTATTAAAATAAATAAATAAATAAATAACAATGCAATGTATCGTTACTGTAAACAAGCATTACAATAAGAATGCTGTATATATATTATGTACAGTGTACTCAAAGACACACCCATCAGCATGCTATCTTCAGACAGACCCTCTTTACTCTTCCAATGTTTATTTGAGCCCATATGGACTTACACAAAGACTGTAGGTGTTCATTCTACTCTGGAGATTTTGCTGTGTGTAAAAAAAAAAACAGCTCACTTCAAACATTAACTTCTCACTGGTTGTATACTTTATAGTCCAGTAAGTAAAATAGCATATTTCCACAGATACACAGAAATGAAGCATTAAATTGGACAGGGCTTCAGCCTGTGTTAATGTCAACTTGGTAAATGACTATTCACTTCAGTGTCTGTTCTTATGGTCCAGCTCAGTCCGGGTACAGTATGAAGCCAGAAAAAGTGCTGTATTTGTTGTTGTTTCCACCATGTGCCTTCCCACCATCCAATTTCACATATATCTCATCCCCTGAGTCCAGATGCAGCACTACACTGTTGCTTGCGTAGTCATAGTTCTGGTCTGCATCCTGGGCTATGGCACTTGCTCGAACCTGTTCACCAACAAAATGCAAAATGAGAGATGGGGCATGTGGGATGTGTGTGTGTGTGTGTGTGTGTGTGTGTGTGTGTTTATATATTTATATGTGGAACAGTTAATAAGCCCAAATACACATACTACAGAATTTAACTGTAGGCCTAATTACTAAATTGTTAAATGGTCACATTTTGTGCCCTGTTGCAGGTTGACAAATCTAAATTCTGCATGAGTTTAGTTGTAAAATCTATGAAGATAGAGGTGAGGTTTTGAGTTTAGGTTAAAATGTTTACACTGTTGTGATGATAACAACATATTTTAGTTTATACAGCTTAAAAAAGGAATGTTTTTATTTCAAAATAGTTTAAAATTATGCATTGAATTACTGTTAAATACATACAGAAATAGTTGACGTTCAGTAGATATACTTCTCGTTTAAAGTTTATTCCATTTGACGCATCTTCTGATCAGATCTGGTAAAATCAGGTTAACGTGTGTCGGTTGGTGCAGTCTACATGTTTGTTTTATATCTAGAGCATGAGCATATATAACATAATAGAACATATTTTTATTCGGAAACAAGTTTAACTCCGGATGCCCTTCCCGACGCAACCCTCTACTTTTTCCCGGCTTGCGACCGGCATTGAGAGTGCTCTGGCTCGTGCAACCCTCCAGTGGCTGGGGTTGGTTTCCTGACCGGGAATCGGACCAGTGAACGTCCAGCATGCAGCCTAGAACATGCGAATATTACTTCCCCTAATTACTTACCGGAACGAAAATGTGGGGTTTTAACAGAAAGTCATTTACCTGTCCGTTTTTGCAGAGGTCTGCCCACATGCTGGTTCCGTCTCCTCCGCGCATCAGTATATGGTAAGTGAAGTAGTAAATTCCAGACACCTGGCATGTGAACTTTCCAGTGGAAGGGTCGTAGTGGTTGCCCAGATTAGTTACCACATCATCGAAACGGAGCACCTCGTAACCCTCGTGTGGGTTTTTAAGACCGACGTAGAAGGCGATCTTGACACCCGCAAACGCAGAGCCAAGTTCTCCCGTTTCAGTCCGAGCTGTTCCTTGTGGACCCCCGGTAAAGCCGATTTTTCCGGAGTCTCCACGCTCCCCCGGCGGCCCTCTCGGCCCGGGGGGACCAGGTTCACCTGGAGGACCTCTCGGTCCAGGCTTCCCCGGGCGGCCCGGTTCACCTTTGTTCCCACGGGAGAAAGACGGAGGAGGCGGCGGCGGGATGGCACCGAGGTCCTGCATGACTTCTAGCGCCGTGGCGCTCGCTTTCGGGGTGTACGGGTCACAGATCATGCGACAGGTTCCCATCATCTCGTAGTGCGCGGAGATGGTGGAGCTCTGGACCAGCAGGGGAATCGCGACAAGCAGCACCACCACCATGACGACGAGACCCAGCGCCGCACCGATCAGCCGCTTCCTTTGCAGCCCCCGACAAGCTCGCGTTAAAACGCTGGCGTGGTTTTTAGGGGCAATGGTGGACCGCTGCAGCCGCGCAGACAAAGTGCGACAGGGAAAGAGGGAGAAAAAAAAGAAAGAAAGAAAAGTAACAGGTAGAGGAGGTATCACTGAATGTGCATCAGGAGGTGCATGGATGTGTCGTAACCTTTAGCGCAGATGACTGGAGGCAGATTTGCCTGGTGCCACTCTCGCTTATACTTCACGGAGTTGACAGGGAAACTCTCCGAACTGGCACGGCTGTGATGCGCGCTGCGAGTTTCAGACCGAGCAGAAGAGAGACCAAAGACGCGCTGACGTAACCAACGCAGGGCAAATTGCCCGCTGCAGTTTGGATTAGTGGCTCGGTGATCATATTTACGATCCAAACGCATGAATAACAATCGTCACTTGTTCCGGAGATTACAGAGATCAAAGGGAATTAGGGACGCGCACGAGTGCTTATTAGGACGCAGACAGTAATCCTAAATCTACCCCTTTATCTCGACTTTGTCTAATTCTTTGGCACCCTGAGGCCAAGTTTAACGCTGCTAAGCCTCGTCAGCTCAGAGCTGCTTGATAGCCCTAGGATCTGCGTAAAAATCTGCACATTCATGTTCATGCTGAGCACAAGCTGGAGCTGTTCTTTCAGAACCTCCACACTTGACCATTAGATCAGGCATGAGTGACGAGGAAGAGCAAAGCCCATACTGTGCAAAGAAAATACAGGACACAGCATGCCATTGAATAGCCTCAACATTAGATTGTTGAAGAATAATTTGGAGAGTGGATACACTGGACTGACCTTCATCAGGGTGGTGGGAGTTATAGTTTGGGTTGTGGCCTGTGGATATGTGGGTGGCTGCAGGCTCCTCCTGTTTATTCTTATAAGCATAGCAGAACAGACAGACAGACAGACTTGCAGGCAGGCAGGCAGGCAGGCAGACAGACAGACAGATATCTGTATGTTTGTCACCCACATTTATAGAGAGATTCTCATGCAGGAAATATTCACCCCTTCTCTCATGAAATTTTAAGCATCATCATTATAATTCAGCCCCTCTGTGCCAGTGTCTTATCCTGGGTTTAGTTTCCTTGCTGCATTTCTAATACAGCTGTATCTCTTATTATTACCACTACATCACAACATGCTCAATCTTTCACAAAACATGTGATTGCATAAGTTTTTACCAACTTGAACTTTTCCACATTGAGTATTAATACAAGCTGGAATTGAATGTAATGAACTAGAGTCACTGTTTGCCATAATCTTTCATTTTTAGTAATACATTTAATGTGACTCTGTAGGATAGTTGGAAAATTGGATTTCTTTTTTTATAGCCAACCCCTCTGATTGACACTGATACTCATGGAGGCATTGAGGTCAATCTGACATTGAAGACACACTGGGCATGGAAAAAGAGGAGCTATTGTCTCCAACTGTACACCTACAAAGTAAACCAAAAAATAGAAGTGTTTTATACATAATCCACACTTACTGTACTAATGATGGTGGTGGTGGCCTTCATACCAGCACCACACACATCACCACAATAAAGACTGAATAGAAAATATATTTGAGAATTCTGGTGCCCTTTAGGATCTACTACAGCTACAAATATGAGTGAACATACAGAACTCTGCATGCCAGAAACATTCAGCTTGTCATACACAGTGGTCTCCCTTTGGCATGAAAAGACAGATTTGTTTGTCCTTGACACAAAACTGCTAAGATCTTGCAGATATGCGCAGTCATAACAGATCTCCTCTTTTTCTCTCAAGCTCATTCACATACATTTGCAGCTTTTGCAGATGCCTCACTTACTGTTGGGGGAGGACATCAGACAGACAAGGGCATACATGTGCTTTCTCTCCCTCGGTCACCCTTTTTCACATGCATGCATACACACATACACACACATATTGCATCATTCTGTGACAATAATATTTAGAGTGTGTGTGTGTGTGTGTGTGTGTGAGAGTGAGAGAGAGATCGAGAGTGTGTGTGCGTGCGTGTGCGTGTGTAAATGTCAGTTTGCCGTTGGCAGTACATGGTCCTACTTCACTTCTGCATAAATTAACACTCCTGGAGGTCAAGCAAGTTAGGGAGTTATCATATAAAGAATGAATGAAAGATGTTTCATGCAAATTATCACTATGGTTGATTAAGCCATATTATTTACAACTTCAGGCCTTGCATTTTGGTGGCAGTGATTACTACTAATTTAAAATGAAATCATTTTACACAACTGACTGTCTCCAAATGTGCAATACAATTTACTGCAAAATGCTGTTTTGCCATTACCTAAATAAATAAGAGAATAACAAGTACAGTAAATATTTCTCAGAGTTAATGATGTCCTGTTATATGTCTCTAAAGCAGTGGTCACCAACCCTGTTCCCGGAGATTTACCTTCGTGAAGACTTTAGCTCCAAGCATAATCTTCCCCACCTGACCATCTAACCACTGCCTTAGGTAGTTATTGATAAACTAAAGCAGGTGTGTTAGATTTGGTTAGAGATTAAACCTGTGCAAGGTAGAGCTATAGGAACAGAGTTAGGGACCACTGTCACAAAGGGTGTGGTTCATTATTTGCTATGATGGAAAATACTTTCTTTAATATATCAGGTCTTATTAGTGTATTGTAACTGGTCGTTAGTGTAGAAGCTGAAGGGTCAAAACCATTCAGTGTTTTACACGAGGTCAATGTGTAGCCTAAAGATGAAACTGCTCCAATACTTTCTGCTTGGCCAACACTTCAATTTTACCCCTCTAAAGTTTGTAGGAGCTGTGAGCTCCTAATTAATTGGGATTGGAGTAGTTTATGTGCCTAAAGTGTGCTGTTTGGAATGGGATTAAACCCTACTACACACACACACACCTTACTATTCTTGTTGAGAACCTTCCACTGACATAATTATTAATAAATCTAATTAATGCTAAGCCTACACCTAAATCTAGCCCTAACCTAAACTTCAATATTATGCTTGCCCATTTTTCCTGCTTCCAAGACACCAACTATGAGAACTGACTGTTCACTTGCTGTCAAATATATATTGGACAGGGAGCTTTATACTACACTTTCAAGTTAGTGATATTAAATACAAATGAAGTAAAATCAAAATAATTTTCAGTTATGGACTCAAATCCTAAAGTAAAGCCGTTTTAGCAGTATGAACTTTAAATCAGTTTAAAACGTTACATCATTATTCTGGTACTTAATGAATTTGCTGCATAGTCTTTAAGAGCTGCAATGGCATTTTCATCCTTTGGTAATGTTACGGAACGAAGGCAGAAGTCGGATGCAGGCGCAAATCACAGTCTTTATTAACAAACTTCACAGATACGCGGTCTTCACGGGAACACTGGCAGGGGTACATATACACCCTAATAATAACCCTAAACAACACGACCGCTACTAACGTGCCAACGTAACACAAACATACCAACATAAACAACCACGTGCAAAGTGCTCGGTAACTCAGGCCTTTAAATAACAGAGGTCATTACACAGAAAGTAAACACACCTGTGACCAGTTACTGAGGAAGCTCGCGCTAATCCGGAAGAGAGCGCGCAAACAGTCCCGTTCATTCAAAAGAAGTGCCACAGCGGCCTCTGGTGGCTGTGGCGTGACAGGTAAGACTTAAATTTGAGAAATTTGTGGTACTAGTTTTCTGACAAGAACAAGGAAGCTTAAATACATTAGACTACATTTAACTTTATTTCAGTTTATTTTGGCTTACTTATGAGAAGAAGGGGAAAAATAAGATCTCTGAAGATCTGTCAGAATGAAAGCATATCGTAGAAGTCGTGAAGAAAATGTCTATACAACTATTATTGTTGTTGTTGTCAATATTGCCCACAGTGTTAATATTGCCATTTTTGACTGAAATTTAAACAACATAAAGCACTATACTCAGATATGCACTGCCCTAATGCTGAGTAAAGATGCTTTGATAAAACCCTGGTGAAAAATTAAGATATTGCATTGCATGTGGAACTGTTAACCGTGCAGACTGGATTGAAGATGATCTAGGAGTTGCACTCTGTTCCTGCCGGTTGTCCAGGGTTCACTGAAGGACAGTTACTTATGTAACTTGCACTTATGGGAGTACATCGTTGAGTCTAGCATGAGAGAAGAGTAACATTTATGAGTCCAGTTTCAGTCTAGTGGAGGAGTACTGTGTGCACATGCGGTCACTGGTGGACTCAGTGAAGCTCGGTGATGAGGACAGACCACTGCCTTTAAAGAGAATAAGAGAGGAAGAAAAAGAACAAGAAAACTTTAGAAGTCTGTTTTCATTGGCTGCAATGCTTTTGTGTGTATGCATGTGTGTGTTTCTTCTAATAAGACATGTACAGGGGAGCAGCATCTTTAAGTGGGATTGGACTTTCTTACAACAGAACCATTTCACAGTAAGAGCTGCAGTAGTAAAGAATGAACTGCATGTCATGATCACGCTGCTTTCAGAAAAGGGCTGGTAAGGGCCTTTTTGTGGGTATGTATGAATTCTTAAATGCAACCAGGCATTGTTGATTTTTCCATTTGTAAAAATATCTCATTATGATTAATTAATAATAGAAAAAATGTAACATTTGAAGAATAATAGTATCACCCACGGGCAGACAATGTTCAGAAACAGTCGTTACAGTTTTCTGCTTTGTCTCAGTTGTGATTTGAAGAGTTTACTTCTAGCACTGAGATTATTTTTGTGTGGTGAAATGACAGGAGAGCAGGCAAAGACATCGAGCTGTAACTCACCTCTCATCAGATTGTACATGTTCAGGTAGTTGCTTCCTGAATCTAATATAGTGTACCAGCTACGAGATGTAGAGTGACCCTGCAGGGCATTTTAAGACAATGAAAGTGAGGATAAAAGCAAGAATGAATCTCTGATTTTAGATATATTATACTGTATTATAATTGTAGAGTTGTAAAAACACTCTCCGATGTTACTGATGCAGAGACATATTTAATTACGCTGAATTTAAGATACTGTAGACTTACTTTCATTCCATGTACAAACCTGCATCTCACAGCTGTCTGTGCTTGTACTGCTGAAGTTAAATGTGATGTCGTCAATGAACCTCATTACAGGAGTGGCACGAGTGGCAATGATATCATCACCAATTACAGACACCAGCTACCACAAACATATGGAATGTTTTATTTTTCGAGTGCATGAAAATGTACGTTGACTGCAAACTAGCACACTTTATTTGTTACAGTGTGGCCTCTCTCTCTCACTCTGTGTGTGTGTGTGCGGGTGTGTATAGATACTCACAGAGAACAGGCACTTTTGGCTCTTTGGGGGGCAGCTTTCCATTGTCCACTCTTTTATCTGATTGACCAGAAGGGAGGAGGCATCAAAGCATGGGATGTCTACAGTCCTGTGAACATCAGGATAACATTTCATTGCGTTACCTTACATATTTATTTATTTATATACTTATAACTGAATGGCACAAATGGGCGTACATAGCTCACAAGTACACTTCACGTTCATACATACTCTAAATTATTTGACTACATTATGACTATTCCTATACTCTTTGTACATATAATTATTATCATTATTATTATTGTCATTGTCTAGTTCCTACTACACAGTATGGTGGTTGGTAGATGATTTCAGTAGCTGTTTGTGTTTTAAAACTGTCTATGTGCAGTAGGTTATTAGCCAGGTTATTACCTACCATGTGACTGAGCAGTGCGCGTGCAGAGGTCCTGCCGCCAGAACGGAGAGAAGCCCTCCGATACTAAGCACTAACACTCCCATAACGGACACACACCCCGCCCTGTGCTCAGACCCTCCTGCTGGACCAGAGGTGTCCCCAACCGCCTCATCGCTTAACAAGTCTTTAGATTCGCTCCTCATGCCCGTCCGCCTTACACATCACATCCGTACAGACGTTCTCCAGCGTCCTCCTCCTCCTCCTCTTCCTCCGCCACAACCTCTCGTATGGAAAGCCACGCGGGTCATGTTTCCATGAAAAAAAAGTGCGTTAAGGTGTAAATATATTGTAAATAAGAGTCAATTTATTTATTTACTCTCATAAATATATTAGTGATTAGGAGCTCGGATCATTTTACTGAATCGGATCTTTGAATCTCGTTTTTTTCGTGACATTTCTTTCATTTCAGCAGAATATATTTAAAATGTTACATTTTAAATCCCCCAACACATCTAGTACTTACTCAAACGTTGATCACATTTGGAATAAAAAAAATAATTAAAAATAAATAAACTATAGGCTAATAATAGTCTTCTTTGAATGATGGATTGTGATCCCTTCACCTGTGGTTGTTGGTGATGCCTCTGGCTGTTGTTTTTGTGTTAATCTTCACTGCTCTCACAATGTTTCTGTCGTCAGCTGTCGTTGTTTTCTTTGGCTGACCCATTCAGTGTCTGTTACTCAGTACACCAGCGGTTTCTTTCTTTTTCAAGACATTCCAAATTGTTGTATTCGTTATTCACAATGACTACGTTTACATGGACAGCAGTAATTTAATTATTGAAAGTATTCCGAATAAGACAATACTGTGATTAAGGTGTTTACATGAGTCACTTTTAGAATACTCCTTTTATGTTCCTGTTTTACATGTTAAAGAACATAGTTTGATTAACAGCACACGTAATTACATCCCCATGCCACGCCGTCCGACGTTCCCTCCAGAATTTCATGTATTGACATACAGTTCGTCTTCGTTATGGTATCGTATGTAGTTTTGGGTGTTTTTATTTTTAAAAAAATTATGAATGCTTCAAGTGCGGTTAATTATTTGTCATGCTGTACGTGCAAATAGACGACTGCTTGAAGCCGTGGGCTGTGCCCCAAACCGCGTACTTACCTACTACATGTAGATGCATGTATTTCGCCTACACACCCTTGCTCTCTTGGCTGCCATAAAACAGATGAGCACTGCCATGTGTGATCGTGTCCTGTTGCAAAATTCCCACACGATGTTAATAGTGTGATTAAGGTGTGTACATGTCTGTAATACACTATAATGCGACTAAAACAAGAGTACTCCACATGTCTTAATTCGATTCGTGTTTACTTAGAGTATGACTTTAATTGGAACGGTAGTTTACACACACACACACACACACACACACACACGCACACACACACACACACACACACACACACACACACACGTATATATATATATATATATATATATATATATATATATATATATATATATATATATATATATATAGTGTACATATACATATATATATATATATATATATATATATATATATATATAATATGTATTGTACAGTATCTCACAAAAGTGAGTACACCCCTGAGTGAAAATGTCAAAATTGGGCCCAAAGTGTCAATATTTTGTGTGGCCACCATCATTTTCCAGCACTGCCTTAACCCGCTTGGGCATGGAATTCACCAGGGCTTCACAGGTTGCCACTGGAATCCTCTTCCACTCCTCCATGACGACGTCACAGAGTTGGTGAATATTAGAGACCTTGTGCTCCTCCACATTCCATTTGAGGATGCCCCACAGATGCTCAATGGGGTCCAGTCCATCACCTTCACCCTCAGCTTCTATAGCAAGGCAGTGGTCAACTTGGAGGTGTGTTTGGAGTTGTTATCATGCTGGAATACTGCCCTGTGGCCCAGTCGCTGAAGGGAGGGGATCAGTCTCTGCTTCAGTATGTCACAGTATATGTTGGCAATCATGGTTCTCCAGTGCTGGCAGCACTGATGCAGCCCCAGACCATGACACTCCCACCACCATGCTTGACTGTGGGCAAGACACACTTGTCTTTGTACACCTCACCTGGTTTCAGCCACACACGCTTGACACCATCTGAACCAAATAAATTTATCTTGGTTCCAGTAATCCATGTCCTTAATCTGCTTGTCTTCAGCAAACTGGTTGTGGGCTTTCTTGTGCATCATCTTTAGAAGAGGCTTACTTCTGGGACAACAGCCATGCAGACCAATTTGTTGCAGTGTGTGGTGTATGGTCTGAGCACTGACAGACTGACCCCCCACCCCTTCAACCTCTGCAGCAATGCTGGCAGCACTCATACGTCTATTCATTGAGGGAACCATGAATGCCAACATGTACATATGAGGGGTGTTCTCACTTTTGTGAGAGTATATATATTCACAGACTCGTTTATTACAACTTGTTAACAGACTAATGGGACTATTGTGTCAATGCTTTTGAATATTTTACTCATAATATTTAAATTAAAGAAATAAATACTGTCACATATGCTACAACTGACCCCACTCTCCGCTATAACACCATGATCATGATACAACAGTTGCTTCAAAGGTTATAGTTGAAGTTTATTAGAATGAAGGAAACAGGGTGTTGTTGCGGCCATAATCTATACAGCACTTTTACTTGCTGAGCCTGCAGTAATCTGATAAAGGCTGTTCAACGTGCCTATGAACGCACAGGCGGGCGAAGGACTGAACTTGGGTTATATGCACACACCCTTACACACAAACACACACACACACAGACACACGCATATATACACGCAAGCAGACGCACGCACACACTCACGGTACAGAGGGCAGAGACAAGTTGGGAGCTGCTCAGCGCACGAAGTGAGTGAAAGAATGCATTGCTTCATTTGAATAATTCTGTTTAATCTGGTTAGTCACGTCACGTGGTTTTTTTTCTACGCATGCAAACGGATACCGTGTTGTAACTGCAGTGTCCAGTTCTGAGTTTAATCAATGGCATGTGCTTTGAGTGCACTGCTTTCTATTCTACTGTTAGAGTGGAACTGAAACTTAACTGTGATTCTAGATGTCATCTGATGGTTCTTATCCTGACCACTTTAAACGAAGCAGGTTATAACTTATCTTAATGATTATAAATGTGTTGTGAGTACACAGATTCCTGAATACAGAAGATGAAAGTTTGACAAGACATCATTTGTACCTTTAATATGTATCTTTCACCTTGAAAAGCAAATATAGAGACTATTTGAAACTATTTAGACCTTAAGGACCATTGATGTACCTTCAAAGCGTTACTCTAAAAGCTAATTAAAAGTACAATATATACACCTTCTTAGGTGAAAGATATACATACTAAAGATATGGAAGATGCACCCTTGATGGTACTGTGATAGTGACAGAGAAAAGTAGTTTGCTACCTCTATTTCTGAGAGTAAGTTCTTAGTAGCTATTTCACATTTTTATTATGATTGCAGAATTTTATTCCAATATCCACTTCATGTGCCATCTCTAGAATTATAGCTGATACAAAGTCAGCAATATGCCGTATGGTGGAGCCAGTTTATGTAGTAGCTATTGTTTGTGTAAAATGTAAATCTAGAACCCTTAAGTTCTAGCTTTTTGGCTTGTCCCTCTGGGGAAACCGTAAAGCTTCAACTAGATTCAAAAGGAGATTGGAATTGGAATAATCAGTGGAAGCATTTACTGCGGTGTTATACTGTATGTTTATGTCACACACACACACACACACACACACACACACACACACACACACACACACACACACACATATATATATATATATATATGAATGAAAAATCAACCAGTATTTTCTATATGTAAATTCATACCTTAAATCTGTATATTTCATTTTAAAGTATTTCCCCATACACAGGAACTGTAGCTATGTCGAATGAGATGCATGTCCCTCTTCTCTTGGATGAACTGGACACAGTTGATGCAGTGTATGTGACTCCAGCTTCTTCCACTGTGGCTATACTGGGTTCCGGTGACTTCTCACGCTCCTTGGCTATGCGCCTGGTGGCATCTGGGTTTGGTGTGGTGGTGGGGAGTCGCTGTGTGAGGCGTATCTCTCCTGGTCTGTTTCTGGATGCGGTGGAGCTGAACAGTCAAGAGGCGGCAGTAGCCAAAGCCAAGAGTCTAGTCTTCATGGCACTATTCCCTGAGTACTATCCATCCCTGCTGGGCCTCAGGTCAGCACTGGCTGGAAAGATTCTGGTGGACGTGAGTAATGCTGTGGCGATGAACAGCAAGCAACGATCTAATGCAGAGCAACTTGCAGAGATGTTCCCAGACAGTGTGGTTGTTAAAGGCTTTAACACAATTTCTGCCTGGTCTCTGCAGACTGGTGCACAGGATGGTAACAAGCAGGTCAGTGATGCTCTACACATGTGATTTTTAAAATGAGGCACGCAGACTCCTAGACGTATAAACTGCAAGTCTGCAGCTTCATTATTACTTTTATATACATTACTACTATTGAATTTTATGGCATGCTAATGGCAATCACTATTAAATACTTTTAGAGTTGCATGTTTGTGACTCTTTGAATAAATACAACAGTACATTTTTGCCTAATGTGCATAATAAAGTTGCATTATTCTGATAAAAGTTAGTTGTTCTAAGATTATAAGGGGGTCTGTGATTTTTTATTTATTTATTTTTTACACTGGAAGAGACGGCTGGGAAGCCTTCTTATAAATGTTTGTTTGGTTAGACAACTCAATTGAAAGAACAAAATAAGCTAATTGATAGGCGTTAAGCTGTTCAGTTGAGATGAATCTAAAGCTAAAGTTTTGTGCATGTGCATTAAAACATTGTATGTCTTTTTAAAGCAATTAATTATTGGTATTGTTGCATAATGATCCATATTATACTATATTGTAATACATTGTATTATCGTCAAATAAGGGTTTGCATGCTAGGCTTGCAGCTGTGCGAAAACTATTACTATGCCCTGTAAATTCCCTGACCTTTGACCCGACTCTACTGTAGGTGCTGCTGTGCAGTGACAGTGCAGAGGCAAAGCATGAGGTGGGCCAGCTCGCCCGGCGCATGGGCTTCTACCCAGTAGATGTTGGTGGCCTGTGCTGTGCACAGAATCTCGAAAGAAAGCCCTTGCATCTCTTCCCGTCTTGGCGTGGCCCTGTCCTCACCACCTTCCTGCTCTTCTTTTTCTTCTACTGCTATGGATTTATCCGTGGGATTCTTCTGCCATACTTAGCCTATGGACACAACTCCTTTTACAGGCTAGTCCTTGACCTAGTGAACGAAAGCATGCCATGCGTGGCGCTGGTCAGTCTGGCACTGGTATACCTGCCGGGGCTGTTTGCAGCATGGCTGCAGCTGTGGAGAGGCACCAAGTACCAGCGTTTCCCCCGCTGGCTGGATGCTTGGCTGCTGCGGAGGAAACAGCTTGGCTTACTGAGTTTCCTGTGTGCTGCTCTGCATGGAGTGTACAGCCTCTGCCATCCACTCCGTACCATCACGCGACGTAGGCTTATCAACGCTGCTTTCTCACAGGTAGTTTTGCATTTGGATACTTTTTTTTATGAAAAACATTTGTTTTAACTTACTTAAACATGAGGTCATATTCACTACTTTGGAATAGATGTCACACTGGCCTGAGGCATCTCTTTTCACACAAGTGTTTACCTACATTTACATTTACATTTATTTATTTAGCAGATGCTTTTATCTGAAGCGACTTACATGAAGCCATATATCAAACAGAGAACAATACAAGTAGTGCTACCATAAAAGATCCGTTAATTGAGTTCCCAAAGAAGCAAAGTGTGCAGAGAAGAGGTGTAAGTGCCAGAGTAAATATTTTTATTTATTTATTTATTTGTTTTTTTAATAGGTTGGCTAGGTGTTCACGGAAGAGGTGGGTCTATAGCTGTTTTTTTGAAAATGGTGAGAGATTCTGCGGTCCGGATTGAAGTTGGAAATTCATTCCACCACTGAGGAACAGTTAGTTTTAATGTTCTTTAAAGGGACCTTGAGCATTGCTGAGTAGGTACTACTAAGCGTCTGTCATTGATTGATTGCAGATTGTGTGAGGGAGCGTAAGCCTTCAGGTGAGAGTAGAGAGTACCTCTTAGAGAGCATTACAGAAAGAACAACAGAAGAAGCAACTAACTTATAATAATCCTAAGAACCTATGAGGAAACCTTTTATGTTAAGAGTATACTGCATATACTGGACAGCATGGTGGCTTAGTGGTTTGCCTCGCACCTCCAGGGTTGGAGGTTGGTGTGCGGAGCTTGCACTTTCTCCCCACGCTTGGGGGGTTTCCTCCGGGTACTCTGTTTTCCTCCCCAGTCCAAATTGTATTGGCATTTCCAAATTGTTTGTAGTATGTGAATGTGTGAATTTGTATGTGATTGTGCCCTGAGATGGATTGCCTCCCCATCCAAGGTGTCTCCCGCCTTGTTCCCTGCAATAGGCTCAAGGCTCCCCTGCTTATTTCTGCTTAGGATAAGCAGTATGGAAAATGGACAGATTGATGGATACTGCACATACTGTGGCTCACTGTTATTTGTTTATACTACCTGCCTTTCATTGACAGAAAATACAATAAGATAGCGCTTTTATCCAAAGCACTGTGTCTCATTCACCCATACACACACACACTCACGATAGCAGAGCTGCCATGCAAGGCACTAGCTTGCCATCGGGAGCAACTTGGGTTGCAGTGAAGACAGTGTCTTCAGTGTCTTGCCCAAGGACACTTCGGCATGTGGAGTCACCTGGGCCAGGAATCAAACCGCCAACCTTACGATTAGTGGACAACCCGCTCTACCAACTGCGCCACAGCCGCCCCAGTAGTAGAGGCGAGTGCTGACATAGACATGTCATAGTCATAGTCATAGTGTCAGTTATAATCATTTCTTATTCCTATATTAAATAAATGCAACTTTAAGGAAATAGACAGAACCTCTTTCATTAGGGCTCTTCCTAATGTCAGGTGGGAGTATAAATATGAGAATGTGACTGCACCTAACAGTTCTCCTTGTGTCTTTTAGACATTATTTTTTATGTTATTTAGGGGAAACTGAACCATGCATATTGTCAGCAGTGGAGGTGTTGATGGATGCAAGGTCAGATAAAGGTTTAATGACAAACACAACAAAACACAAAACAAAAACTCTGTAAACGTGAAACACCGTAAGACACAAAAGAATAAATCAGACATGGAAACAACACAAAAACATAAAGATGAAGAACACAAGACAATGAATTCTGTTGAATTCTGTACAAACTAACTTAAATAGTGAAGCTGATTAACCAAAAAACGAATCCGGTGAAACCAGTCATGTGACATAGCAATGGCTGCTGGGAATCGTTGTCCAGGGCTAATTCCCGCATGTTCATCACACATAATAAGGGAAGACATTTTATTTTTATCTACTTTAGTAAAAATCTAAAGTGGTTTCCCCGTTCACTTTATTTGAGGTACTGCTTAGTACTACTTTATACCACAGCGCTGCTTAGTTCTCAAATCTGATTGGTCAGATGGTGTTGATTAATTTTCCCTAACAGAACAGCTCTTATAATAGGTCATGTTGTAATTCATATTCACATATTTATTTTTAATGTGCTCATTCTAATACATTATCATTGAATTACAGTTCTTTCAGAGGCACATCTTTGGTGGACAATCCAAATATCCAAAGGCTAATAATAAACAGATCAAAATATATTTAACAACAAGAAACCTATAGATTAGATTAAATTAGATTAAACTTTGTCATTATGAAGAGTACAAGTACAGAGCTAATGAAATATAAATATACATGAATACATGAATATGGTGTTATATGCTTTATATACTTTCTAAGCAGAAGTACAAGAATATAGTGTTATATACTTTATATACTTTCTAAGCCGAAGTACAAGAATATAGTGTTATATACTTTATATACTTTCTAACCGGAAGTAGAATAATATAGTGTTATGTACAGAATATACTTTCTATGTGGAAGTATAAGAATATAGTGTTATATACAGAATATTGTGATTATATACATTATATACGTTCTAAGCGGAAGTACAAGTATATAGTGTTATATACAGAAAAGTGCAAAGTAAGTACTACAGCGTAAATTAATCCATAACTTGCAATATGTGCAGTGGATAACAATATGCAATAATCACTGTCACTGATACTGTGTAGCTTTCAGAAAGAAGTGTATTTAACATTTTTGAAAGGATTATGAGGTCTCAGCACTTTGTAACGGTCACTACTTTTCTTAAGTACAAGTCTTTAGGACAGAGGACTTTGCACTTTCCGGTTGCTCTGTAACATGATAAGCTGCATATTTTTGTTTTATTTACTTAACGAGAAAAAAAAAGGAAGGCTGATGAGGGGGATGATGTTTATAGCTGTAATAATTTAAGTTTATAACAGGAACTAATTTGTCTCGTAAAGGCCACTATAAAAGATTAAACAGCATAACGTGCTGTTAATTAACTTAAAACTTGCTGTCGTTGGCAAATTGCTATGGTATGAGAGGAATAAACCATATTGGGACGTGCCGTTTTATCTTTTGCATGTGTACCTCAGGTGAAGTCAGGTGTGGAGATGCCATGGGATGAACAGGATGTATGGCGCACTGACCTCTATGTGTCCAGTGGAGTGTTAGGTCTGGGCGTCCTCTCCCTGTTGGCTATCACATCTCTCCCCTCAGTGGGCAACATCCTCACATGGAGGGAGTTCACCTTTATTCAGGTAGGCAATGCAAACCCATGTAAGCACATAACACAGGTAAAGCAATAAAAGACCAAAGACTTCCAAGACCTCAAGCTATAATTACACTTATACAATTAGAGTGTAATACAATCAGACCATAGCAATTTATTGTAACAGATTAAGAAAGGGATGGCAATGGAAGTACAAATGTAAAGGAGATAAATATTTGACAGCTGATTTTTTTCTCATTTTCTCCCACAAGTCTGGACTAGGATACGCTGCTTTGACTCTCTCTGTCATGCACACTTTGGTGTTAGGCTGGAATTTTGCCTTCTCATCCCAGTCCTATGCGTTCTACATGCCACCCAGCTACATGCTTGCTGTGGCTCTACCATGTGCTGTGCTGGTGTACCGCTGTTTCTTGCTGCTGCCATGTGTCTCCGCCAAGTTAGCACGCATACGCCGGGGCTGGGAAAGCACACGCAAATGCCCTATGTCACAGCACCACCGAGAGCAGGTGAACAGGACAGTTCCACAGGTCTTGGTGGGACAGTCAGGTGACAATGATGATGCAGTTACTGGTTAATAACATTAATACATACAGCATTAATTAGCACTTACATAAGGTTAACACTGTAGACGTTTTAAAGACTCTGTAGCCTTATGAGCTGCAATCAGAATAGTGGCTGTCGTGTTCTCTAGTTTTATTGCAGGAGTAAACAGCACACAAAAACTCCTGTGGGCACACTCACAAGCCTAGCGTTTATTCCCTTCCCCACATCGCCCCCCCGTGGGCGGAAACAGTATTCAGGGTTCAAACCATGTAAGACATTTATGTAGTTTCACTATATAGATTATCCCACATCTCCTCTTTTGACAAAGAGAAAACAATGAGAAACCTAGCGTTTACATCTTACTCTTGGTAGACATTGCTTAGAACACAACTCAGCAATGAGCGATAAACAATATCTTTCATGCAGATGAACGTTACCCGAAAACTGTTCACTTCAGAGTATGAAAAAGTTATGGAAAACACATTACCAACAGTTACACATTGCCACCATAACAGCAACATTTTCCCTTTTTCCTTTTGTTACGTTCAACCATGGGTAAACTGCCTGACTACTGTGAAAACTATCCTCTAAGGCTACAGAAGACCGACTATAAATCCAGTCTTTTAGGTGTCACGACTGGCCTCCCCGATCTGGTTCTAGTTACTGATCCTTTTGGACTGACAGAATATGTTTACATAGATTATCCCACAGTGGCATTACTTTTTTCCATCAACAGTTAAGGGGGATGAGAAGAACCAGCAGTGGCCTTTCTCAAGCTTTTAGAGTCGTACACAACCCTGCAACCCATTAATGGGCTTTGAACTAGCAATTGTGCGATATGCCAGTGTAATCACAAGCAATCTTTTATATCAGGTACAATTTTAAGTCAAATAATAATTTTTTTAAAAAGCACTATTTTAAAAGTGCTAGTGGACTTTTTGAAATATTTTTTAATAGACATAACAGTTACAAACTAGATAAAACAGTTTTTCTGCAGTGTTTAGATACATTTTGGAAGATGCATTCATCTTAACACCCCCATAAAAAAGAGTAATTTCCCCAACAATTCAGTAACTGCCACTAAATTATTGCTTTATGAAATAACTTGGAATTGACCACATTGTAAGTAGACAGATTGCTGTTCTTTTTTTTTTTTTTTAATATATAGTTTTACACCCATATCAGCAGCCACTGTCAGCCATTCCACTCGGCCAATATCCTGTCATCAAAATCTTACTTTTCTTGACCCACAGTAAACATTTTACCACTAAGGTTATACCATAATCAGTACCTGTTAATGACTTTCAACAATTCCCGTGCTAAGCTAGTTGCTATTCATTCTCAAATCTTATTACAGCAATTAAAAGTCTCCTTATCTAGTGAAAGTTTACCTTGATGGTTATATGAAAGGAAATGTGTTGTATAGCCCCTAAAATGAGCCAAACACAATTCCAACCTCTAGTCATGATTACGGAGATAAGATAGGCTTTAAAGTGAAGTGTCTAAAAGGCTTTTCATTTGCATTTGAATTTTGATTACCACTACACAAAAATGGCAATGCAAATTTTTCTGCAACATTCTGCAACTAAATTTGAATTACGTCTCAAATTATACACCCTCATTAGGGAAATGAAATTACAAATACATTTGTTATTTACATTTTCTAATTAGCATTAGAATTTGAAAAAAAGTCCAGAAAATGATACTTTTTAACTGGTTCGTTTGTGTAAATTCAGTTATTATTGTATCTTTTGGACTACATGTATACATCTGTTATGTGAAATAGCTGATTCGGGGAGGTACTAAATAAAAAAGAAAATGTGATTATGATCCCTCTTCTTTCTTTCTTTTTTTTTTTTTTAATCATTAACATTTTGCAGATTCTGCAAGGTGTATGTAAACTTATGACCTCAATCATGTTCTCAGGTGTGAATAACTAAATTAGCCCATTTGTACCAAGATACAAGATAATCTGACATGTCACTTTTTCTTGGTTTTGTTAAGCAAAGAACAGGGCCCAGATATTCACTAAGATTTATTTTGTACAACCATTCGTATGCACTAGCATGCATCAAACACTATGACATACACTTTGGGACTGGACCTTTCAAAACTTGTGATTGTTCCTCTATTGGAAAAACAGACAACAATGTATTTTATTAATGAGATATATTTAATAAGCACAATTTCAGTCACATGCATCACTGACTGATAAGAAATGAAAACAAGTGGTATTAAAACTTGAAACATTATAATGCATGTAACCCCATCAGTTTTTTATACAGCTAAATACTGTTAATGTATGTCAGTGCATACATTTCTGTGAAATTGTGAAATCTATATATATAAAAAAAACCTCTAATCTATTGTTATAGAACCTTAAATCATATCTGTCTATTAAACTTATGGAACCTTAAATCATGTCTGTCTAAAATAAACTCTGCTGACAAAGTGCATTTTTTAAACTGGCTTGAAGAAACTGGAGTGAAATTAAAACACCATTTTTGGTCCGGCTGATCCTAGAAAAATGTAAATGCAGGTAGACATGAAGCCGTTTCGGATGTTGCACTGCTTCCTCTAAATAAAAACACATCAGAATTCCCTTACACATGTCACGTCACCGTGTCTCACCACACAGTCTGGGGATTGGCCTTATACTTTTCATAGTCACTCATCTTGAAGAAAGCCAGCTCTGTTTCATTGGCTGGAAGAAGAACAGAGATGGAGACAGCACAGTGAGACCAAATGGGATATACACAAAAAACTTGACACAACCGAGGCCAAAAATTGTATGCCTTAATTGCAGGTTTACAATACTGATAAATAATGATGTACATTGAGGTCACATGATAAGCACACGATGACATTCCAGTGACATGATGATCCAAGTTTCATATTTTATATAAAGTTTCACATCCACAGTAATCCACATTTTGCAGGTAGTCAGCTAAAGGATGAGAGACAATAGGCTATATTGTCAGATGACATATGTTCTTCATCTTAGTTAACAGACATTATAATAGATTATATATAAATATTGCTAGACATTGTGATGATTTGCCTTGCAATATATTAAAGCAAACTGCTGGACCTGATGGGCCACAGTTAAAGATTGAACTGCATTAGACTACAATTAGTTGTTCTGGACCATTGTTTATTCTATCACTCACAGAAAGCTTATCTGGAATCTCAGTGTTTTGATAAAGGCAAATAAGCAATATATTTTAGCCCTATATTTTATATTGCAGTAAAATAAGAGGAGAGTGTGACGGCAGTATGGGAGAAGTGGACATTTACCTATACCACATGCTCGTAAATCGAGCCCATTTTGTAGAATCAGCTTTTCATCATCCTCTAAACTCATCACCAGTTCATTAGTCTGAAATCAGAAAATTTAACATTACGTTATTCTTCAGCACATTTAAACACTGGGGAGGTTATTATTTAAAATGTAATCAATTATTAATTCTTCAGGAAAGTCTGACCACTCAGGAGGTTGTACAGTATTTAAAGGAAAATATCCAAACTAAATTGCTTGCATATTAATCTGTATAATTAACATGTGATCATCAATGGCATCCAAGATTTATTTTCTACTGAAATAGACAGAATGGCTATTGAAAAATTCTATTGACTGTTTAGAGTTTCAGTATTTTTCGTCTTGTGACACCAGCACAACACACAACAGCACAACACAACACAACCAACAACTCAACACCAGAATCACTATGAACATCACATAATAAACATCAATATAAACTAATGTCACTTGTTTCAGGGTGGAGTTTTACTTGTGATCCGAGTCAGGCGCCGTACCTTTGCTCCATGTGCTTGATGAATTATCTTCATGGTGTCTGTAAACATGAGAGGGGTTTGTCAGTGTTGTGAACATACAGACTGTATTTATCACATCAACCTTCCCTGCTGGGGAAAAAAAACCACACTAGAAACCCTCGTAGAATATGTAGTAGTTTTAATGGTAATAATGGAAATTGTATTGGTTTTAATGGTACTGGTAATTTGTTACCTTCTACTGGTGGAATATTATGTCTAGTGGACACCATTAAGGACTAATAATGGTGATGATAATGGTTTCAATTGTTAACTGATGGTTTGTAATGGTATTTGTAGTGGAAATCATTAGAATTTCTGTTATGGTTTCTAGGCTATTGATCCCCCCAGCAGGTTTTGCAGTGTTAACTTACCATAATCATGTTTCTTAAAAGGTGGGGGCAAACCAGCTCTGGTAGAAACGTCTAGATGCGAAAGACGTAAATGGCGTAAAAGTTAAGCAATTTACATAAAAGACTTGTTGCTGAAAAGCCACCATAACTCAATAATTTGTTGAGACGTGCATGACACAGTTTACCTTTCTTTACAAAAGCAATAAACTCCTCGACTTTCTGATCTACATTCACACCTCGGAACACCACCGGCTTGAAGTTTCGATGTTCGAAAGAGCGCACCAGGCGCACAGTGAGAACAGTTTCCGATGACATGACTGTCAAAACTAGCTCTCAGGCTAAAAAGCTTGTCGTGCTAACTAAGCTACTATGATAAACTGTATGTAGAAAACTATACTGTTTGCTAAAGTTAAGTCACTCGGGGCTTCAGCCTTTACTTAGAGAGTCAGTTCCTCATTTAAGTGAGAATAACAACGTGGTTATGAATTACACATTACCACGCATATTGGACTGTTTTGGGGTTGTTGTCTTGTTTCATGTTTGGATCATTTCAGACTAAACTAGCTGCATCCAAGCCTGATGCGGAAGTCTAAAGCAATCGCACACAAGCACAATCCATCCACTGGAGTCGCTGTGCTCGCTTCAATGCAATTCATCCATCCATCCTTCTTCTACCGCTTACTCCTTCTTCAGGGGCGCAGGGGAACCTGGAGCCTATCCCAGGGAGCATCGGGCACAAGGACCAGGACAGGGTTCAATGCAGTTCAATTCAATTCCATTTTTATTTGTATAGCGCTTTTAACAATTGACACTGTCTCCCTAATATGATATGAGGAAGAAACGTTGAGAGGAACCAGCCTCAGAAGGGAACCAATCCTCATCTGGGTAACAACAGACAGCGTGAATGTAAAAGACAGTTCATTATGGTTTTAACATGAAGTCTTTGTTGAACTAGTCCACTGTTCACTAAAGGAGACCTGACTGCAAAACTGCATGTGGGAATTGCAGTCCCAAGGCCACAGCAGCAACCGTAGTCCCAGCAACTACAGCGAGATTGCCCATGTGGAATTGAGGTACAAAAACATTTCATCTATGTACAAAAACATTTCATCTATGTATACCATCCTAATCAATCTCCAGGCTGTAGCTTCTAGTTGATGAGAGCTCCATCCAAAGGTAGGGCATCAGGTGAATAAATAATAATAAAAAGAAGAGTTAAAATAATAATTAAGCAAACCTTATATAGAATTCGGGTTTGGATCTAAGTTCAATATAACTTGAAAATGATGTTTCAAACAAATTTCCATTATAAGCCTAATAGATCCAAAGTTGACATAAACTCTTAATAAAGTAAATTGGTCATAAAACAGTTCTTGTTCATCACACTCATGACTGACCTTCAAGATGTTTTGCCAGTGCCATCTGAATCATTAATATCACCTCCAAGTCTAATATAAATCTTTCAAAACTACAGCACTGTCAGTATAAGGCAATTCAGTAAATGAAGATGAAAGATGTAGCAGTGATTGAATTATATACAGATTGCTTAAATGAGCAATTCAACAATCTGCTCTTTATTATCTGTGTTTATGTGAAACATTTATTTGATATATATATATATATATATATATATATATATATATATATATATATATATATATATATATATATATATATATATATATATATATATATATAACACACACACATGGCATCAAGCACAAGGCAGGGTACATCCTGGTGCCAATCCCACATACACACTCACACACCCATTCATACACTACAGACACTTTAGACATGCCAATCAGCCTACCATGTCTTTGGACTGGGGGAGGAAACCTGAGTACCCGGAGGAAACCCCCGCAGCACGGGGAGAACATGCAAAGTCCGCACACACATGGCCATGGTGGGAATCAAACCCCTGACCTTGGAGGTGTGACGTGAACGTGCTAACCACTAAGCCTCTCAACACAATAGTGCCGAATGTATTCAAATGACAGGTTTATATTAAACCGTACTTGGTGCTCATTCAAATAAGTTACCATTTCTATATAAACAACTTGTCACAACAATTCACAGTGACTTGTGTGACAGAAGATCTACACAAACTATGGCTAATGACAAATATATCAAAAACATTTGTGAAGACTTCTTTGAGGAGACATTTATTTAACATTTAGCGAAGGAATCTTGGGTGTCAGCACTTCAATGCACTTCAATCAATACATTTTCCCACCAAAGGAAAGTTTTCAGGACAGAGAAATTTGTGCTTTCCACTTTCTGTAAGTTGTGTTTTTTTGTCTCATTACCTTCAAGAGAGATAAATAAGAGGTTGGTGAGAGAATGATTTTTATACTTGCTATAGTAAGTGATATCAGGAAACGACTTGTCTTACGGATCTCCCACAACATTAAAATATATAAGTTAAAAGTATAACGTGTTCAAATTCAAATTTTACTTTTAACACACAAAAATAAATACATAGTATGAACTATAGTAAAATGCTTTTTATGACTGTCTGTGACATAAAGTAGAATTTACATAGACCAGCATTTACTTATATAGTTAGAAAAAGAAACAGTATTAAAAAGTATTTTAAAGAATATATAACGCAGGATATAAGTATGAGTGGCAGCAACAATCTGACTATAACTGGTATTATAGGTGCAGATATGTACAATTATTTTTGTGCAATGTAATGCTGTGCAACATTAAGTAGCCGTGATGAAGAGAAAGAGGATAAAGTAGGAGAAAGTCCAAAAAATAAACCAAAAAAAAAAGAAAAGAAAGAAAGTGTGGTCAGAACAGTCGTGTGTTGCCATCTTGGAAATTCTTTAATAAATTACAACACCTTTAGTAATGTAAGAAATTACTATAACAGCAAGCTCTGCTGTATTTTATTCCTTATTTCACATATAGGAGCAGAGCAGTTAATGTTACACACATATAATGTGTCATTTTGACGTGCTTCAAGCCTACAGTCAGTCAAACGGTCGCCACTTAACGTCACTTAAAACGTATACCAAGTTAAATGTGTTACATGGAACAATAATCTAACACTTTCTGGCCCACGCTTAAATTACTAGCACACTTATTAACTCAGTTTAGTAGTTAAGCAGTCTGAGTGCCCTATGCCCTAGTTAGCACACTTCCAAAGTGTTGATCTAACGCTACTCATTTCTAAAACTAGCTCATTATTCAGCTTCACCAACCCGATTGGTTTATTCTGATCAGCCATGCTGAAACAGCCAATAGCATGAAAGGGGTGGGGCATACTTTCTGCGGCATGCATGGGAAATTATCCAAGGCAGGAGTAGAGAGTTCATTGTGTCGGGTGTTGGGGGAAAGCGTGTTAGTGGAAACGCGACAGAAATCATGACTGAGGTTAGTGTCGAGTGACCGACATGATTCTCTTTTTCTTTTCTTCTGTCCCTTGTCGTCTTTGAGATGACGTTATTTTTGCATCGACTGTCACTGAAAGACGCTTCGCCAGCTGCAGGCATAAACCTCTGGCTACAGTTTATGGCTAGAACGTTTGATAATATTCAGTGACTATAAACACACCCAGGATTAGCCGCGATGCTACCTAACGATTCAATCAAACAGCAGACCATAAATAGGTCATGTAATATTTGTGGAAGAAGTCTATGAGGCGTATATTAAATTTAGGACCTTGCTAAAGCAGCTAGCAAGCTAGCTTCATACCAGCACTGAAAAGTGTTTTCGTTCTTCTAATCGAAAAATGAAATGAACATAAGATGCGTATAGGATGTTTAAAACTCTTATGTAGCCTGGGCGTTGATGGCGGTATAACGTGCTCTGGACAGTAGGCCTGAGCGCCGGGTTCAGCGGATATGGATGCAAATAATGATCGGGTGACTTTGACTGTAGAGTCCAATGTTCAGATGTTGTGTAGATAAGGAGGCAACGTACTGGAGGATAACAGACTGGCTTGACTGTCCAGGTTAATACATCGACAAGAAGCAATCTTGTATCATGGCCTTCCTATCTTGCCTCCCACCTGTCCACCGTGATGCTGCTTTCACGTGTTCGCGGTTTGTACTATTCCGGTGTTGTGTCGAGATCTGTGACTGCGTTTACATGGACAGCAGGAATCTTCATCTGCCACACACGCGGCAGTTTTACCGCGAACAAGAGAGTTCTTCATCTGCCACACACGCGGCAGTTTTACCGCGAACAAGAGAGTTCTTCATCTGCCACACACACGGCAGTTTTACCGCGAACAAGAGAGTTCGGCTGTGTCCCAAACTGCATACTTGCCTACTATAGTCCTGTAGTGGGGAAAATACATGTATCTCGGCTACTATACACTATATACCTACTATATAGAGGGTAAGTACGTGGTTTTCGGACGCGGCCGAGCTCTCTTGTTTGCCGTCAAGCGGTTGAGCGCTGCCGTGTGTGTACATGTCCTGTCGTAAAATGGGGTGAAAACTCCCACACGATGTTAGTAGTGTGATTAAGGTGTGTACATGTCTATAATGTGACTAAAATAGGAATACTCCACATGTCTTAATTCGATTTGTTTACTTCGAGTATGACTTTAGTCGGATTAAGGTAACCAATAATCACTGTTTACATGGTGGTTTCTTAATCAGAGAATCGGGTTAATATCGCATTATTGTTGTAAATGTACTGTCTCCCTATGTTTGCTGTGTTATTTATTTATATATATATATAAAATAATTTTTATTATTAATAATGTATATCAAACCACCTGCTGATATTTATATCAATAAATGTGCTGTTTGTGAGTTTTCATTTTGGATGAAGTGTGTGCTCATTCACATATGAACAGAGTTCAACACAACACCAGGAACCAGAAATGCAGTGATTTGTTTTTCTGTCAAGTTTAAGATTTTTTTTTTCCCCTTCTCTGCCATATCTTCTTTCCCCATCCACAACATGGATGAGCTCAAGGAGTTCTTTTAGTTTAAGCACGCCTAGTGCTATCCAACAAGTTAAAAAAAGGTAAGGATTAAGCCAGAAAAATGTAGGATTAAGCCACTTCTGTTTTTGATCAGTGAACTGAGATGAAGAAACGGCACAAAAATAAATCTCGCGACAGTTTCAGAAATATTACTTCAATAGCCATGCTTGTGTAAGACGTGTGTGCACTTTCACCATGACCATTGCACACATCCTCCTTCCTATTAAGTTAATGCTTTGTCACTTTTGTGTGCAAATTCAGCCCTGTTTTGGATTTTTTTTTAAAAGTTGTTGGTAGCATATTTCATGATTTCTGAAGGTGTGCTTCCACCATCTAATTTAGGCTGCTTGTTAGTTGGTCAGGCAGCTGCAGATGACACACTTACTCTTAACCGTTTCGTGTACTGTGAAGGGGGTGCTAGTATGAAATAAATAGATTGTGTGTGTGTATAATTAAAACATGAAATATAAATAGATAAGTCAGTAAAATTACACAAGCTTGAATAATTTAAGTTAATATTTTAGTCAAGCCTTTTAATTAGTTTTATATGCTTTAATCTGTCAGCATGGGGCACTTGTTGTATGTCATGAAATCTGTCAGCATAAACAGTGGGCAGAATTTAAATAGATTTTTAAGGAATAATTGATAGTAGGCTGCTCCAGAATAATGGGTCAGGGGTCTAGTGTGCCGTGTTCAAGTCTGACTTAACCCTTGTTTATGCTTCCATCACAACATGCTTAATAGAGATGAACACAATTTTTAAATTAATGTTCATTTACATCACGGTACTAACTACATTTTTAAGTTGCATATTACATTTTAAAACATAAAGTGGGACAATTTGCAGAGCAGTCATACAAGCGTTCTGCTTTAAATGAAATTCTTTTATGGGATGAGTAGGGTAATAAAAAAAACTGGTAAATGTTAATAAACAATTAAAAACTTTAAAGTCCATTTTATCATTTATGTTTAATTGTATATCCAGTACAAATGTTTTATTCATTACCTTATTTCTATAGTGAACTGTATACCTGTAGAGATGAAACCCCAGTATATGTTGTTTAGAGTGCTGTTTCAGTGTTTCACAGCTGAGCAAATCCACAAAGGCAGTCGGTATATTTGCCCAAAAATACTGAACACTAAAAGATAAATGTGCTCCAACATCCACAAATAACTACAAAGTACAGTAACTCCTACTAAATTGTGACTGGATATGACGTGTCATATGAAACTGTTTAATTGTTCTGTCAGGTCTGGAACAGTGCTGTAGGTTGTGAACACTGAATTATTTCAGTGTATTCTAAGCAGCTATGAGATGACACACTTACTACTTGTACATTTTTGTCAAAGGTATCATGAATATTAGCCCTGCCTAAAAGAGGTTTAATGATTTCTTTCATACAGGAGGCATTTCAGAAGGCAGCGGAGGAGGTGAAGCAGCTGAAGGCAAAACCAGCTGATGCTGAGATGTTGGAGATCTACAGTCTGTTCAAACAGGCTACAGTAGGAGACGTCAACACCGGTGTGCCTATACACTATTTTATTCCATAGTTCTATAATACAGAGTGCACAAACACTATGGCATTTGTATTCCATTTTTACAGCAGAAGCCTCTCTTTCATGCCCTGGAACATATTTAAAATGCAAAAGAGTGTGATGTCATTATGTTTACTGATTCATAATCCTGCCTTCAACTGCTGGAATATTTGAAAACTGATCATCTAATAATTTACATTTTAATTAATGTAAATCAGTTACAAAGACCCAATTACAGAATATTTTTCTGGTGGATTCTGGGACATAGTGGTGTGTTGGGTAATAAAAAAGCAGAAAATAATCAGTGAGCAAAATCCCACCTTTTGAAATAAGAGATAAGAATCGCCATCCATCCATTTTCTGTACTGCTTATCCTACACAGGGTGGTGGGGAACTCGGGGCAAACCCTAGACAGGGTGCCAACCCATCGCAGGGCACAATCTCACACACACACACACACACACACACACACACACACACCCCCACCCTTACATACACTACAGACAATTTAGAAATGCCAATCAGCCTACAACGTATGTCAACGGAGAGAACATTCAAACTGTGAACACACAAGATGTTGGCAGGAATCGAACCCCCAACCTCGGAGCTGTAATAAACTTTGTGGTTGGAAAGATATACATCTACCACTTTAAAACTAGACATTATCAAGTGATGTACACAAGGCGCCGTGTAGGCCACATCAGAAAGACCCATGGATATTTATTGAAGGGCGAAGACCACCGTAACGTCAATATTGTAACACTCCCTTGACTGTACAACATGTTTTTACTTTTTTTTTTTTATCACAAGTTCTTATGAACTTGAGTTCTTTATAGAGTTGGTGTGTTGTACAAAATTTCTTTTTTTTTTTTTTTTTTTTTTTTTTTTTTATAAATAAGCTGCATTTTATTGAATGTTTGATTAATATCTGCCATTGAAACTGTTATGGCAGTAAACTTAAATACAAAAAGAAAAAAAACAAATACAAATGATTATACTGATTATAGTTTTTACATCTATCTTCAAGAAGTAGTGCAGAAGCAAATAATGTATCCGTAGTAAGACATTAGATGTTTCAGAGATTTATCAAAACAAGTCTTTATTCCTTGTAACCTAGCTGGTTGTGTATTTGTGCCTTTTAATATAAATATATATATGTGTATATATGTGTGTGTGTGTGTGTGTGTGTGTATATATATATATATATATATATAATGTGTGTGTGTGTTAGTTTATTGTATCTGTATATAATCTCAGTGATGTAAGTTAAGCTTTAATTTTTTCCAGCTCGACCTGGCATGTTGGACTTCACTGGTAAAGCCAAGTGGGATGCCTGGGACGCAAAGAAAGGTTGGTTCCTTTTGCCTGCCATTATATAATGTGCATATGAGGGAAGTGGTAGCTCAGTGGTTGACATTGGGCTACTGATAGGATGGTCGTGAGCCAAGCTGCCACTGCTGCGGCTTTGAGCAATGTCATTAACCCTTAACAGCTTGGTTGTATTAAAAAAAAATAAATCAGTAAATAAGAGAAATGTAAGTTGCTCTGGATACGGGCACCTGCCAAATGCCATTTAAAAAAAGAAAAATGTATAATGCTTTTGGTCCTAAGGCAGAAAAAAAAAATGTAAGCTAAAAATCAAATCCTTATGTATTCGTCATGCCCTGTGTCCACAGGAAGTCTGTGAGCTGTGGGGTTGTAAAGGAGAAACTTCTCCTGGCACTGTGTCAAAACAGCTCTGTCACATTGTGCAGTTTAGAGAGAACTGAAAATACTGGCAGGCAGTTTTTACCCTAATGCTGATGGGAGCATTAGGGTAAAAATGGGCACCAACCTTTTTCCTGGAGATCTATCTTCCTGAAGACTTTAGCTGCAACCATAATCAGGCCCACCTGACCATCTACTCATTGTCTTAAATTCATCAACAGGTTTGTTAGATTTTGGTTGCAGATGAAACCTGTAGGAAGGTAGAGCTCAAGGAAGAGGGTTGGTGACCACTGCATTACACCAGACTAAATGAGTATTATTCTGCATTGGTTTTAATGTTTCCTCTCGCACTATGGTTTTCTCTAGGTATGACTAAGGAGGATGCAATGAAGGCTTATATCAGCAAGGTGGAAGAGCTGAAAGGAAAATATGGAATCTAAAATGTAAAGGTGTGACTGACTAGTGTCACCTTCTGGCAAGTCTGTCAATACCTCCGGTCCTGTGTAAAGCCTTAAACCTCCTGGTCTGTGTGATGCATCTCATTCACAAGATGATGTTCTGTTGGAATAAAACATAGCAGAAAGACCTATTGGACTTAGAGAAACTAATCACCAACAGCTGTGTAATGAAACCCTCTCCAGCCTTTTTTAAAATGTTGCTAATGCCATAAGGTCGTTCACATTTCAGAAGCTTTGTATCTTTTGTGTAGTTTTTAATGATATTTTTGTGTGTCGGTCAGGATAATTAAGATATGTGTGAGGATTTTAAACAGTGATTTTAAACAGGATTTTCTTGAGTGTTTTTCATCTGTATAAGATAATACGCATGCTGTTTTTCAGACCACTAACTTCTACAGATGTATTGGACATAAATAGCAATAATAGAAGTAAATGAAGATAAAATAATTAAATGTAATATGTGGATGTACCAACCCAATTTCTGTATGTATTAGGACTGGCTCAAACACAGGATTGATATATTTTCAGGATCTCTTGTTTTATTCTGCCAGTATATGTGATATTGATTGACCCAAACACACACACACACAACCTTTATACATGAAGATATCATATTAAAACATGATTCCATCAAACCTCAGTTTTTGTCCATAACTTGGCAACAGATACTTGCAAAGAACACTTAAGTACAAGCTGTGACTCAGAGTTCTGATCTCTGTTGTCTGAAGCAGTGGAAAGTGTTTTCATTCCTATTGTTTACAGATGTTTGATAGAATGTTCAGATGTTTATCACTTACCTTAGAAGTTAACGGTAGCCTGTATATACAGAAATGTTGCACATGAATAATTCACTCCAGCTAAACTGACCTGATTCAGATTTGACCTGCAGGTTAATGGTATGTAATTCATACCAGTCATGTACACGTGCAGTTTGAACATTATCTTCTGTACCGTTTGTCCTACACAGGGTCACAGGAAGCCTGCAGCCTATCCCAGGGGACTTGGGGCACATGGTGGGGGACAACTTGGACAGGGCACCAACCAATCATCGCAGGGCACAATTGCACGCGCACACATTACAATTTAGATATGTCTTTGGATTGGGGGAGGTAACAAGTACCCAGAGGTACTTGCACGCAGGTTGGAGGAGCGAGGCACACTAAACCACCTTGCCCAGTTTGAACATATCCTGCATTCCATCCTTATTTATGTACCTAATTGCTTTACATTTCATATCTTATGTGGGAATTGGTACTGGGAATAATACCTCTGTATTATTCTGTTAGTTTTCAAAAAAGGACAGTATTCTAAAAGACTGCATAAGTATCTTTCAGCTGTAGCCATACAGCAGGGGTGTCTGCTTAAGTTACATAATGTGGAGGCGGTTGCGTGGATGAGTGCCTTTTCACTATCAGAGGGCGGGGCCGGGAAAAGTGAGTGGTAATGGTGTAGATTAGTGATGTGTCCTTCATTTGGAACGAGTCTTTATGATTTGGAGAAAACGAGTTGTCTCAGAGTGATTCGTTCATTTCGTGCAAATCCCCATAATTTCTGTACAGGAAACAAATCATTAGCTCATGTCTCGAGTCTTCGCGTTCGAGTTGTTCATTCTTCCAGTGATCGCCCCATAGGCAATGCACCATGCGGTACCGGAAATGGTGAACGAATGACTCGAACCTGAAGACTCGAGAGGTGAACTAATCATTTCTGTTTCCGGGGAACAGATGTGACGTGACGAAAGAAAGAACAACTCGGATTGGGAGTGAGGTGAACTAACAGACTGCATGTACTAAAAGCCAAGCCAAGCTATTAATTAATCCCTTCTGTTTCTCATAAATCGGCCTTGGTTGCATTAGCCTATAATTTTTTATTTATTTTTTATATAGTTTATTAAAACTAGATGTGTTGGGGAATTTAACTTGTAACATTATATTATATTCTGCTGAAATGACTCGTTCGAAAAGATTCGTTAATTTTGCTGAACGAGATTCAAAGATCCGAGTCAGTAAAATGATCCGGACTTCCCATCCTTAGTGTAGCTTATTACCACTCACTTTTCCAGGCCCCGCCCTCCATTCCACAAGCCGGCGTTTGACCACGCCCCCGCCCCAACACATAATAATCAATATGTTCTTGACAAGTTGCATGTAAGGCAAGGCGAGGTTTTCAGCCTAGCTGATTGACAGCTTTATTCTCTCTCCTTCTCCTGCTGCTGAAAAGAGACGTGACCAGAAATGTAACCACATAATGCCTCATAGCTGACTGTGGTTGGAGGATTAATGGAGAACTGCTGATTCTTGTCCATGTCTGTTAATGTTAGACTGAAATTGCACTTAGACTTTCGACCTGTACCACAGGTGTTGTGTGACACCTTCAAGGCTGTTCAGAGTTTGGAGTTGATCAGAATGACGCCAATAAGATTTATGGTAAGGATTTATTTAACTATTTTGTACATTTTGGGAATTGCAAGTTTGGCTTAAAAAACCCCAAAACAAATTCAAACCCCAAAGCAATAACAATTCATGTTAAGAATAACATTAGCCTAATTGACAATTCATAGGACGATTTCTTTGTAGTGATAAGTGAATTTCGAAACGAATCGGTGGGCGGAAGGAGTCATAAATGAAAAGAAGTAATACACACTAGTCTGTTGTAACATGATTAATATGACTCTGACATACACTGTGAGAGAAGCGTGACTGTAGAAAGCAAAGAGCATTTTGAATGCAGGGCACAGCCAGTGTGTTCTTGTCGCACAAACACTATTGTTTACAGTTTACTTTGCTGTATTAAAAAGTTCTGGAAGGTTCTTGGAATGTACAGGTTTGTTAGCTGGAATCCCAAAATAGATTGCAACCTGCACTATCATGCAGTAGATTTACTCTCTGCACGTCATCCTTTTGACCACCAGATGCCACTAGCGTGCACTGTGTTGAAACGCTTCAATTGTAAACTAATAAAATAGTGTCTGGGTGTGTAGTTCGTACAGTGACCACTTTATTAGACTCATCTACCTGTCTATTTTTGTTTAGCCATTTATATGCACAATTATCGGCTGTAGCCTAAGTACAGTATAGCGCCCCCTACATCCATCAGTGGAAAAGACCCAGATATGTATATATTTTTTGATAATGTACAGTTTTGACAGGATGGTATCTAAGGCAATTTTTTTGTACTATTTTATGAAAACCCCTATCTCCCTTTTTTGTGCCTTTACCTAACTACATCACTCACAGGCCTTGGCTCCTGCTGCCCAGGAGAAGACTCATCCTTTTTTCCTGGAAGTGTTGTGTCGCAGTCTTATCATCCTGTGTATGGCTCTCTCCATTGTCCTTTCTTCCATGTCGGTGTGTGATGGACACTGGCTGCTGACCGAGCAGCGCGTGTTTGGCCTCTGGTTTTTCTGTAAGGTGGACACAGAGAACTCAAGTGCACCCCCTAGCTGCAGCAGGCATAGTGGAGAAGAACTAGGCCAGCTCCTGGAGCATGGACTTTGGCTGTGTCGCTGTGTTGCCTCTGTAGCTGTGGTGAGTGCCATCTTTGGCCTGGAGCTGCTGGTTTTATCACAGGTAACAGAGGGACAGGCATCTAGGCAGCGGTGGCATCTAGGGTCATGGCTTGTCCTGCTGGCTGCAGTATTGGCTGCTACAGGGGTCATGATGTTTGTGTTCCTATTATGGGATTATGCTACACCTCTGGGGTTCACACTCACCTTCTGGTGCCAGTTCAATGCAACCTTCCTCTTCTTCCTCAATGGCATGGCAGCATGGCATATCCCGAATATGGCATATTTTCTGCCCTCCAGTGGTGATGTGGGGAAACCGTAGGTATTGGCCATTCAAAACTTATCACTGCTGGCTTAGGTACATCATTCACAGAAGAAAAAAACCTCAGTCTGTCCCATAAAGCTGTATTTATTGATGTTGAATTTGAGTTATACATACAAATTAAATAGTTTGTTATTAAACTTATCAATATAGACATTTCACAAATTCGCAATTTTCTATCTTTGTATGTTTAACAAAAATGTCTCATGTTTCACTATTTCACACAATTCACAAAGTCAGACTTTAATATTATTTTATTACTTACCCTACACCATTACTCTTTTTAGCAAGTAAAAACAAATACCATGAAGCAACATTCATTAATATTTCTTTCAGTGCATTAAAATCTGTTTATATACAGGTGCATCTAAAAAATTTTAATATTGTGGAAAAGTTAATTTTTTCCTGTAATTTATTTATTGTAGATGTATTAAACAAACTCAAATATTTCAAGCCTTTTTTTGTTTTTATTCTTGACTATGGCTTATAGCTCATGGAAATAAAAATCCAGTATCTCAAAATATTATAATAAAGAATTTATAATACAGAAATGTCGACCTTCTGAAAAGTATGTTAATTTATGTGCTCAATACTTGGTCGGGGCTTTAGTCCTTTTGCACGAATTACTGCATTAATGCGGCGTGGCATAGAGGGAATCAGCCTGTGGTACTTCTGAGGTGTTATAGAATCCCTGAATGCTTTGATTGCGGCCTTCAGTTCGCTGTATTGTTGGGTCTGGAACCTCTCATAGATTCTCTATGGGGTTCAGGTCAGGCGAAATCAATCAAGCACAGTAACAAGGCCAATCAAGCACAGTAACACCATGGTCAGCAAACCAGTTACTAGTAGTTTTGGCACCCCAAATCATCACTGACTGTGGGAGACTTGGATTCTGTGCCTCTCTACTCTTCCTCCACACACTGGGACCTTTCCAATTGAAATGCAAAATTTACTTTCATCATCCCCATGATTGTGGTTGTGTACTGAACCAGACAGAGATTAAAGGCTCGGGAAAGCTTTGCAGGTGTTTTGCGTTAATTAGCTGATTAGAGTTCTTCTCAAGTCGACATTTCTGTATTATAAATTCTTTATTCTAATATTTTGATTTCCATGAGCTTTAAGCCATAATGATCAAGATTAAAACAAAAAATGCTTGTAATATTTCACTTTGTGTAATGAATCTACAAAATATGAAAGTTCTACTTTTTGAATAAAATTACGGAAAAAAACCTAACTTTTTAATGATATTCAAATTGTTTGAGATGTACCTGTAGATATAGACACATCAAGCTAAATGGTATTTAAACTGGAGGATAGTGTTTTTTTTCTCCCGCGGGAGAAGTGCTTTGAGAAAATTCTCTTTTGTAAACGAGCCCTTGGCTAGGAATTAATCATTATAACTGTAGTAAACATTGACAGTGGAAGATGATCCAAGATAATTTAATTTAAACAATATATTGTTTGGAGTGTTCAGTTTAGTGAAGATAGTTTTTTTTAAAACTTTTTAAAACAAAGTTTTCTACAGTTTGCAAAAAACATTGTACATTTATAGTATCACATAATATAAATGACGTTTAAGAAAACTGAATAATCTACCATTTATTTAGACTATGCTGTTGGTAGCTTTAAAGCCATTTTACAGTATCCTATAAATATAGAATAAAACATTTTCCTTATTTTGCAGTGTTTTAAGTAGACTCGTGAAATGCTTGTCCTACTCAGTCAACTATGATTCTATAAACAGACTGAAAACATGCAACTGGAACTGTGTGTGTACAGTACATGAGAGAAAACATTCTTCTTTCACCCATATTGAATCTTGCAGTCACACTACACTAAGACTGTTAATTTAGGTCACTATTAATGTTTATCGTTTGAGCTATTTGGAAATTTTTGTAATTAGTAAGAGCTAATGGTTTTTTGCTTTACAGTAGATTGTGTTATAATATTTTATTGAATTTGATTGTGTTATGGTCTGCTGTACATTTGTTAGGGTATGTTATTAACTCTGGCTAAGAGAGAGATCTGTGTGAGCGGCATGCCACTTTGGCTAAGGGAACCATGGTGCAATCTGGCATCGCCATGGACACGCTGCTTTAGACGCCACCGTCGCCAGCGTCGCGTAATCTCATTCTGAACCTGCCAAAGGTCAGAGGTTACAATGTATAATGAAGGTGTAAGTAAGAAAAGCAAATGCCAGCAGGGCTCAAAGATGAGCAAAAACAGCAAAAAAGGTAATATTCCTAAATATCTTTATAAGGCAACTGAAAAGTATGTATGGAATGGTGTTATGTAATATTTATAGATAATACTTTTAGTGCCATTTGTTATATAGTGAATATTTTAGTTCTGACTCCAGCAAGCATTTTATTTAAAAAAATAAAAAGCTTAGTTAGCTTCTCTAATTTATCCATTTTCTTTTTGCTAGAAAACCTATTTTTTACACTATTGCTTTAACCTCCATATAATATTCTGCAATGAATGAGTGAACATAAGTCACAGACACTTACCTCTCCATTCAGGAAGCAGTATAGAAGTGCTACTACGAAGCCCTGCAAAACAAAAAGACACAGTCACATACAGCGCCCTTCACTTATATTGGCACCCTTGGTAAATATGAGCTGAGAAGGCTGTGAAAAATTGTCTTCATTGTTTAACATTTTGATCTTTTGTTAAAAAAAACAGTTGCAAACAAAATACAGGTCTATTTTATAATATATATATATATATATATATATATATATATATATATATATATATATATACATATAGGTGTGCAACAATTATTGGCACCCCTATGAATTCATATGAGAAAATATATTTAAAGTATATTCTCATTGATATTTGACATTTTTCTTAGTACTCCTTGGTGACTAGAAACAGGAAATTGTTCAACCATGACTTATAAATATGAGGCCAAACACATAGGCCAAATTCCCTTAGCCATTCATTACAATAGGTAAGACCAAGGAATATAGTTGTGATGTGTGGCAAAGGGTTGTTGAGCTTCACAAAATGGGAAGTGGCTATAAGAAAATAGCACAAGCAATGAAAATGCCCATTTCCACCATCAGGGCAATAATTAAGAGATTCCAGTCAACTGGAAATGTTATGAATCAACCTAATCAATAAAAAACAGTTCAATGCCAAACCTGTCAATGGGTCTAGTCCTTCTTGTTACAACTTTGTAGCCCTGAAATACCCTTTAAATATACTCCCAACAGGAAGGAAGCTCTTGGGGGGAAAAAACCTCTTTCAGACACTTAACCTTAGTGTAACCTTTCCCAATCTTGGATTAATTCCGAATTCAAATCAGTTCACCTTGATGGTTACAATGATAATTCCGTATGCAGTAAATCCTACAAACAATCAATCACTCATTCTTGAGCTATTGTGCTAAAGAGAATCTCGGATGGACAACCTGAAACCGAAACAGTTGTGGTATAGGAGGAATAAAACGCTTTGTGACATGCTGCTATTGGAAAAATAACTTCTGGGTAGCAATGTCGCTTCATGTCAGGATGCATTACAGCACCCTGTTGTTCATTATTTTCCCAAAACAGCACACCCAGTCATGTTTTATACCTTTTACATATGAACTGTACTTCATCACCTGTGTGGAGGCCAGGGCGAGCTCGATGGTGTTCCAAATCTGGAAGGTGAGGATGTTGACTCCATCAGGGAAAAATGTGAAGAGGGCATACTGCACACCAAACAGTGACACTAGCAGCAGTGTGGACTTGGCCAGCTTCCTTCATACAATACAGCAGATAAACAGCATCACGAAAGTAGGTTAAACTAAACTACAGAATTGTTCCATCTGTTCTGTGTCTATTCCCTCTTTCCTGTTTGCCTGGAACATAAAATTTTTTATGTGGTGCTCTGGGTTGGCTGTTGTGAGTTTAACTTACTTGTGTTGTTTAAACTCATTTCCAATCATGTCAGGGGCTCTCATCTTGCTTATTATTGTTTGTATGATTCTCAGGAAAAACAGGAGGTTCACCTTATGTGTTATGATGAATGAAAACAAACACACTGGTAAACATTAGCTAATTCAGGAAAGAAATAAAGATGCTATTTATAGATGGTGGTAATAATAATAATAATAATAATAATAATAATAATAATAGTATGGTGATATGAGAGAAAATGTGACAGGTGAGAGATCTTATGATTGTGGAAAAATGTGTTTCTGCATTTTGCGTACTGTAATGAACAGGATAACAGGAACTCTCAGAATCCACCAGATCCAGCCTCTGCTTCTTGTCTCCCAACACCTACACACACGCAGCACAAAATATCACCAAGATGGCTTCATTAAAGTTTTTTTTACACATTTACTCTTTTTTTTTTTTAAGGAATGTATGACTAGAGGAAGTGCAAGTGAAGGATATTTGAATTTACAGCACATGCCTCTGCTTCTAGTTTACATCATCCATTAGTTCTAACTGCAAAAAGAGTAATACAGAAGATTTTATTTCCACCTCTGTTTTGGCCAAAAATAAAATGCTCCAGTTTACAATTCCTACAATTTTCCTATGAATTTTCCTATGATTACTCAATCAATCAAAATATGGTTGATGTGTGAGGTTTACTTTTTTAGGTTTGTACCAGAGGTATGAATCTATTATTCCTAACAAATATATCTAACAGTTTACAATTATGAAAACTGCTTGTCACCAACTCAACTCAAGATACTTTGTCTTAGTAACATCATATACACACACAAAGTTTTTTACAACCTCAATTCCAAAAAAGTTGGGACAGTATGGAAAATGCAGAAAAACAAACAAAAAGTCATTTGGAAAATATTATTCACCCTGTACTATATTAAAAACACATTATTAAGACATTGATGTTTTACTTTCCGATTGTAACTTCATTTTTTTAAATTTACACTCATTTCATTTCAAATCGTTCCAAATCTGAAGACTGCAACACACAGTCGATTGTTTACCACTGTTTAACATAATCTTTTCTTTTAATAACGCTTGTGTTTGGGCACCAAAGACACTGGTTGGTTAAGTTTAGCAAGCGGAATTTTCCCCCATTCTTCCATTATGCATTTCTTAAGCTACACAACTGTACAGGGCCTTCATTGCCTTATTTTGGTTGCAAGACTGCAGGCAGGTCATGCTAGTACCTGCACTCTCTGCTTATGCAACCATGCACTTGTAATCTGGGCAGAATGTGGTTTGGCGATGTCCTGCTCTGGATGGCAGCATATGTTGCACCAAAATGTGTGCATATCTTTCTGCATAATGGTGCCCTCACAGATTTGTAGGTTACCCATGCCATGGGCACTGAAACACCCCCATACCATAAAAGATGCTGGCTTTTGGACCTGACGCTGATAAAAGCTTTGCC
Source organism: Ameiurus melas (assembly GCA_012411365.1). Taxonomy (NCBI): domain Eukaryota; kingdom Metazoa; phylum Chordata; class Actinopteri; order Siluriformes; family Ictaluridae; genus Ameiurus; species Ameiurus melas. The sequence goes on along the minus strand of CM022758.1, from coordinate 24,284,678 downwards.
CCAGAGAACATAGCAGCTGTTTTGTCCAAAACATATTTGAAATCTTGACTCATCAGACAGCAAAAACACAATTCCACTGTGCTACTGTCCATCTCAAATGAGACCGAGCCCAGAGACATCGGTGGTGCTTCTGGATAGTGTTGATGTATGGCTTCTGCTTTGCATAGTAAAGCCTTAACTTGCATCTGTGGATGCAGCGGTGAATAGTGTTGACTGACAAAGGTTTACCAAAGTATTCCCAAGCCCATGTCAGGATATGCATTACAGACTCATAACAGTTTTTAAGACAGTGAAGTCTGAGGGAGCAGAGATCATGTGCATTCAGAAGTGATTTTCAGCCTTGCCTTTTAAGCACACCAGATTCCTAGATTTTTTTAATTATGTTGTGCACTATAGAGGGTGAAATTTTGTTAATTTTGAAAGTTGTTGTACAAAGCACTATACAAATAAAATTGAATTGAATTAAATTCAAATGCCCAAAATCCTACTGGTGTGTCTTTGGGGAATGTTGTTCTCAAAGTGTTAACTAGTTGCTGATGCATCTGTTGGCAGATTGGCGAGCCTCGACCCATCCTTACTCTTGAAGAACTAGGCCTTTTTTTGAGGCTCCTTATATACTATGATTAGACGATTGCCTCACCTGTTTCACAATCCCTTCTTATTTCAACTTGTCACATCGCTATTAGTCCTAAATTGCCCCGTCCCAACTTTTTTGGAACGTGTTTCATGCATAAAATTCAAAATAAATGTTTACCTTCCAAAAAAGCTATGAAGTTGATTAGGTAAGCGTTCTTGGTTTAAATACAAGTAAAAGTACATTTACAAATCACTCCTCTTTGTTTTTATTAGCATTTTCCATACTGTCCCATCTTTTTCGGAATTGGGGTTGTAAGACAGCAGATAAGGCCCACATAAAAAGGAAATTAAATATAATAATTAGATATTCAATCTAAACTAGAACTATCCTATATTATCATATTACCGCACACAATCCCTTGTTGCAAAAAATAAATAAATCTAACTTCAGCCTTTCAGCCAAATCAGTTATTTTGTCCATTTGTTTAGAAAAGTCATATAGTGCCTGAAACCACAAGTATATTTGAGATACCATATAACTCCATGTAGTTTAATTTCAATGTGTGATGATTTAAACAAGCAGTTTCACAATGCTTAACTGGTAGCTGTATGTTTGTCTCATAGTTCCAGTTCAAACATCAAACATGATTTGATTGAACAACCAATTATGGGGTATGTGGAAAATAGCTCAAAATTCACTTTAAAAGTAAAATATGCAGACTTTGCACGCTCTGGTTTCTCGAGAACATGACAAGCTATACATTTTGTTTTATTAACTTCAAGGGAGAGAAGAAAGAGGGGCAGGTGAGAAAATGTTTGCTTAACTTAAGTGATAGCAGGAAATAACTTGTCGTGTGGACATTCCACAACATTAACCTTAATGATACATTTTTAAAACGTATGGCATGCCTTTCTTTATTAAATAGTTAGTTGTAATAAATGTTAGCATTGAGAAAATGCTGTGGTATAAGAGGGATAAAACATGTTGCACTATGCTGTTATTACTGGGAAATAATCAACTTCCAGGTGATGACCTTCATTGTAGGCCATGTCACACCACCCTGTCGTTGATTAATTTCCTCAGTATGTAGACCTGATATATTTTATCAATCAATGAAATTTCAGGATTATTTAAACCCGGTTTGTAATGCATGACGTGTATATGTATTGCATATCACACAGTGCATTTATTTACAAACTTAAAATTCAACCACTGGATATTTCTATCAATGTGTATCAATGACAGATCTACTGCAGCATGAATGGAGATTTTTGAAGAGCAAGACATTATATTGTACTGATATTTTGGTCTGGGTGAACGCACCCCTCGTCCTCCTGCAGATATTTGGCGACACTCCACACGATGATGATGAGCATAGGAGTGCCTGAGTGAAAAAGGACAGAGCCAATGCTTAAGCCAGTAGTACTGTTCAAGCTTGAACTTCCACCATTCCAGCATTCAACAGTGTAATATAATATCACAGTGAAATGTTGATAATAGTTGTGTGAAAGACAAAGTATTAAATTTTTATTGCCATGAAGTGTTTACATAGCAAGGCTTACATAGCTGTATGTATGTTTGAGAAATATCAATGTGTGTTAGAGTGTTTGAGAAAAATGTATATAAAAAAAAGGTTGTGGAGTCCACTGGGGAATTCATGGCAGGCTTCTTGAAAATGAGAAAAAATTGAAATAACATGCAATGTATATTAATATGAACGTAACTTAACAGGGCTCTGTATAGTTGTATTTATTTTTAAGATATATGTTTTTTTTTTTAACAAAACCTAAAACATTTCCCTAGGCAGTCAATTTTTACTTCACAGCACCCCTACAGTTAATATTTGGTGAAGACTCTGATAAAAAGAATAACAGCATTAAGAATCGTATAACAATGTTGGAGATATTTACACTGACTGCTCTCTTCAATTAAAGGCCAACAATCATCCATCTCTGTTCTGTTCAAAGTTGTCTAGTTTACAACATTATGATTAATGCTAATGGGATTTTACTTGTGTGCAACCTCATATTTGGCCAACAACTGGTGGTGCAGCGGCTAGCCTTACTATCCCACTGCTCCAGGGTATGTGGTATGTTTCTGAGCTTCAGTTACTGTCTGGGTGGAGTTTTGCATGTTCTGCCCATGTTTGTATGGGGTTCCTCTAGGATCTCCAGGTTCCTCCCACCACCAAAACAAGTTTTAAGGTGGATTAGCTGCTCTAAATTGCCGCTAGATGTGAATGTGTGTACGCAGGTGACCATCGATGGACTGCCATAAAGTGTGTCCCATAAAGTGTCCCATAAAGTGTGTATTCCTACTTTATGACTAGTGTTCTCAGGCTAGGCTCTTGATCCAGTGTGACCCTGACCAGCGTAAAGTGCTCACTGACCATGAATTAATGAATGTTAGTCCATTCTCTTGAAGAGTATCCATAATTCTGGTGTAAACTGTATGTTTTGTGTGTGGCATGTAAGAGAGAAAGAGACATACCCCAGCCAAAGCTGATGTACCAGTGCAGGCGTTTTCTTGGGGAATGTAGGGACAGGTGGATGAGGCTGTGCAAGTAATGACCCTCCAATAGCAGCCAGCTATAATTAGCCAGTATGCCATAGTTAGAGAAAATCAGTGCGACCTTACAGCCAAGCTGAAAGAAAATACAAAGCCATATTTTACACAGTCACAGAGTAACACATTTGTTTATGTAAACAAGTGACATTATTTTTTTAGCTATAAATATTTAAGTATTGCGTGTGTGTGTGTGTGTGTGTGTGCATGTGTGTGCATGTGCGTGCGCATAGTTGCTGGATAAGAGTGCCCTGTGAGTGTGTGTGTGTGTCTGTATACCGGGTGGGATTCACAGTGGTAATAATCCTGTGAGTTGTGTAACGCTGCATCTCTGATGAAAATGAAAACAGCCCGCAAAATGAAGGACAGAAAGAGCTGCATGTGGATGAAATTCCGAGTGCAGTGGAGCTTTCTGAGAAAAGACAACATTCCATAATGTATTTATATAATGACAGATTTATTATGTGTATATAAAGGAAACATACACACACTTACAAGGCTGTACCTGAACACACACAGCAGCATGAAAGCAATGGTGAGGGAGATCACTGAGATGCTGTACCCCACTGTGTACATGATTTTTACCCACATGAAGTACTCATGTGACGCCAGCATCTACAGACAAAAACACACACAGATGGGACTAAGCATGTCATAAAATCACAGAATTGTATTCGTATTCATTGATTAATTCAGAACAGTATTTTTATGTAGTTTTGCATCATTTAGATTCCATGAAACAGATATAAACAAAGTTTAAACAAAGTTTATCTCTTTTGCTGACTGGAGGAATACTTCACCATTTTTTAACCTGATGTGCATCTATTACATCTGTAACAAAGCATGATTATTATGCCTGTTCTTCTGTCATTACTTTTTATTTGTTTAGCAATTTTGGTTGAAAGACCAAAGACACTTTAAAATATTAAGAATACAGCAATTCAGAAATATATTCAGAACCTTCACCATGTAATGCCTAGTACATGAGCACCAGCAGTTTAAAATGCATTCTAGTATTCACTGTTAACCAGTGAAGGTTGGCAGGAATTTGTGTTGTAGCTGTTTAAGTAAGATTATTATGTTTATGATGTATAAATATTCTAACTGATATAGTTTAAATGAAATTTACATAAAAAGGCGTTTACCAGAACTTGAACCTCCGTACATGATAAGACCTGTCCAGAAATAGCTGGTTGATTAAATGTGGGAAACATCCACCACACTCCAAAAACAATTTGGATCTCTTCGGTACATGTAACTTCACAGATGTAATTTACTTTATTTCAAAGCCCTTGAATACTTATTGGAACCATGACACAAACTAGTGCTTTGGAATAATAAATCGATCAAACTATCCATCCATCCATCCATCCATTCATGGATGGATGGATGGATGAATGGATGGATCAAACTACCCAGATGTGTCTGCAAAAATACTACGGACTCCGCAATTGGAGTAAACTGCTCCCTACGTTTACTCGTTCCTGACAAGCTCCAGACAAGCTAGGACTCCATGACTAAGGCAAGTAAACAAAGAGTTGTAGTCTAAATGTGATGACAAATACATGGATGATTCTCTCTATATGATGAAAGGATAAGGCATTGTAGCAATATCGACAGCAAGAAACTGAAAACCTATTTCCTCAAAACTCATTTTTAATAGATGTTTAAGGGCAGTTTTGCTGAATAATATCAAAATGTTTAATTTGACTGACGAGACATCTGAAAGAATGTTTTACCAATATTTTTTTTTTGTAAAAAGTAAAATCATTGCAATTAGTTAAGTTCTTTCTAAGGTTTGGTGTTATCTGAGCACCATCAGATCCACACAGCTACACTGGTGACACACAGCTAAAAATCTGTCCTCCAGAAAAACTAGCCCATCACTGAAAGGCTGATTCATACAGTTTAAGTGGGGGAGAGAGAGAGAGAGAGAGAGAGATATATATATATATATATATATATATATATATATATATATATATATATATATATATATATATATATATATATATATATATATATATATATATATATATATATACACACACACACACACACACACACACACACACACACAGTATCTCGCAAAAGTGACCATGACACTCCCACCACCATGCTTGACTGGAGGCAAGACACACTTGTCTTTGTATTCCTCACCTGGTTGCCACCACACACGCTTGACACCATCTGAACCAAATAAGTTTATCTTGGTCTCATCAGATCACAGGACATGGTTCCAGTAATTCATGTCCTTAGTCTGCTTTTCTTCAGCAAACTGTTTGCAGGCTTTCTTCTGCATCATCTTTAGAAGAGGCTTCCTTCTGGGATGACAGCCATGCAGACCAATTTGATGCAGTATGCGGCGTATGCTCTGAGCATCGACAGGCTGACCCCCCACCCCTTCAAACTCTGCAGCAATCACATGTCTATTTCTCAAAGACAACCTCTGGATATAACGCTGAACATGTGCACTCAACTTCTTTGGTCTAACCTGTTAAACCGCTGTATGGTTTTGGCCACCATGCTGCAGCTTACTGGCAGGGTCTTGGCAATCTTCTTACAGTATAGCCTAGGCCATCTTTATGCAGTGCAACAATTCTTTTTTTCAGATCCTCAGAGAGTTCTTTGCCATGAGGTGCCATGTTGAACTTCCAGTGACCAGTTTGAGGGAGTGTGAGAGCGATGACACCAAATTTAACCCATCTGCTCCCCATTCACACCTGAGACCTTGTAACACATGTAACCAGGGAGTGAAAATGGCTAATTGGGCCCAATTTGGACATTTTCACTTAGGGGTGTACTCACTTTTGTTGCCAACGATTTAGACATTT